>JAODAC010020593.1:0-73682 GCA_027575185.1 Mimaenictus wilsoni | reverse complement strand
AGCGAGCTAATCAAGATCGGAGAGACTTTATCTTTTTTCCTAGAAAGTCGATAAATATCAATTAAGAAAAATACCCATGTGTTGGTTGATATTGTGCCGCACGGATATTATGAGACAGATAATTTTTGAAGAATATTTATAAAATTCCGTTTTTTACAGTTAATTTTGGTATCCGTGTAGGGTGATAATTACCGGCTATAATTTTTAAATTAACCGTATTTCTAAAACACGGTAATTACCGATTCCACAAAATCGATAAATTTCATCGAAATGATGAATATTAGTTTGCTACAAACCCTCGTAAAACTCGTATACTATTTGCCTACAATTGATATTATAACTGATAAAAGTTAAGTCTAATAATAACATCTCATTGTTATAATAGTTATATTTGACAAACTTTATTAATACATTGTATAATTAATCAACAGAGTCTCAGTTTCTTAGGAGAACTACTATTATTAGATATTCCTCCGAAATTGAAATTCGCCGAAGGTAAGCTTTAAATGCTATTTAAAGCAATACATTTCTGTTGATAACCTCAAAATTGTTCTTCACATTATTCTAGAAATTCGTTTCGTTATTTGCCAGGTGAAAAAGTGCTGTGTTTTCATGGACCATTAATCGACTAGGCTAAATGTTTCAAGTCTACTGTAACCAAAGACAAACAGGAATCGGTTTGGAAGAAATTGCCTTAAAACGGAAATACGGACATTTGACGCGGAAAAAACAACAAAATTGGACACAATGCGTCGACTTGCAATGATTGCACTTAGACGTGTTTGGCCATGTCTTCATCAGGATGCTTTCGACGCATATGTTCTCCCAGGGCACTAGTCCGCGCAAATCTCGTATAACAATGTTGGCATTCGTAAGGCTTTTCGCCTGTATGCTTCCTTAGATGTATCTCGAAATGGCTGCGCATCTCAAATGCATCCCCACAGACATCACACGTATGTCGTTTGGGCCTGGTTTCGGCAGTGTGTAGCCGCTGTGTATGTTTCGTCAGGTTACCCTTGCTCGAAAACGGCACATTGCAAATGTGGCATTTAAAGGAGCTTCCGTGGCTGCGCTTGTGCAACTTCAAATGGCTGGCTGCCTCGAATGTCAAACTACACATGTCACATTTGTGCGAGCCTGTATGCAGCGTGCGCATATGTACATTCCGGTTACCGGCCTGTGTGAACCTCGCATCGCAATGGTGGCATTTGTAGGGCTTTTCGCCCGTATGGCCTCGCATATGCAGCTTCAACGTGCTCGCGAAGGCAAATTTTTCCTCGCAAACTTCACATTTATGCTGGTGAGTATGCTGGCGAGTATGTCTATAAAGGTTATGACTATTCTTAAAGCTCGCATAACAATGGTCGCATTCAAATGGCCTTGCATCTGCATGCGCCGGTAGGTGCCTCTTTAAAAAGCTGGACTTTTCGAATGCTTTTCCACAAAACTTGCATTTATATGGTTTCGGTGTGGCTTCGTCTGTATGGTGGCGACTATGTCGTCTTAGGTTACTGGCAAACTTAAAGCTGGTATTGCAATATTGACATCTAAAGCGCCTGTGTATACGAAAACATTTAAGTCATTTTGCAATTGATACTAACAAAGAAGTAAACTTACCGCTTAGACACTTTGCCTGTTACTTCACCATCTGCAATCCGATTTTGTCGAGTATTTTGAGATTTGTCGTGATTTCCTTTGTTGACAAGTAGCAATTTTAGAGGTATATCATCGTCTGCACAAAAAGCATCTGCTTCATTACAGACTATAATTTGCTTCGGTCTCATTTCCAAATTATCTTCTAATTGCATATCATTCTCCTCAACTACTATTTCTTCGTTCTTAGCACACTCTTCTTCCAAATTGCAGTTATCATAATCAATATCAGACGAATTTTCTGCAGGAAAAGATTTTACATCTTTTTCTTCTTTCACTATAAAACCGAGAAGACATTTTAATCACTATAGATGCTAAAAATATACCCCAAAAAAGGCAGTTACCTTGCTGCACTGAAAACACCTGATGTCTTGCAAGCAATGTTGAACTTTGTGTTTGATTTTGCAGTACGTTATTACATTTTATTACTTGTTCTTTGAAATAATAAGTCATCTCTAAAGTCTCAAAACATGTAATGCATATTTCAGAAGGTAGTGTGTCATTTGGTAAGACCTAAAATATAGTAATATAGTATGATTAAAGACATTACAAAGCGTTTATTCAGTAAATTATTGTAGATAAATTACCTCTAACGACGATATTGCCATTATCATATCATATATTGATGGTGATTTGGCCAAGTCGAAGATGGATATCATTTCAACATTCTTGGTCAAGCAGGTGCGACAAATATTCCACATTTTACTGGAACTTATTGTTTACTAAGAATACAAATAGGAATGGTAGGTAAGTACACAACACAGAACTAAACATATATGATTTGTGGAGCTAATACAAAGTTCCACCTTTTTTTGAGGTTATAGTAACAGCATATACGATCTGTGAGTAACCGATTGATCAAAATCTCCCCCATTGACCGAAAAATGAACTAAACATTAGTAAAATTAATATAATGCAGTTTGAATATTTATTTAAACAAATTACACATAGAATATCAAATTATTTCAAGGCATCTTCGGCGACGACTACTTTACTAGTCGTTCTTCAACTCCTAGGTGTTTCAATCAGCTTCCTCTAAATGTTTTTTACGCATATGTTGGTATAGGGCACTTTTCTGTGTATATTTCGTATTGCAACGCAGGCATTTGAAAGGTCTTTCCCCAGTATGTTTATTCATATGCCTCTTCAAATGGCCAGACCTCTCAAATCCATTCCCACAAACCTCGCACTTATAAGGTTTGGGCGTGACTTTGCCCGTATGCACAATAATATGTTTATTCAGATTGCCAGTATTCGTAAAGCTCAAATTGCAATATTGGCATTTGAAGGGTTTTTCCCCCGTATGGACCCTCATATGTACCTTTAAGTGGCTAGGTACCAAAAACATTCCGTCGCAAACATGGCATTTATAGCGTTTGGGTCTGGCCTCGCCCGTATGCCTACGCACATGTGAATCCAGATTACTACTCGTCACAAACCTCAAATTGCAATGTTCGCATTTGTAGGGCTTTTCTCCGGTATGCCTTCTTACATGCTCCTTTAAAGCGTTGACTGATGTAAATGATTTATCACAAACCGTACACGTACGCATGTCTTCGCCTGTATGCATCCGCATATGCCTTCTTAGGTTGTGATTCGCCGTAAACGACCGATTGCAATGCTGGCACTGGTAGGGTTTTTCGCCGTTATGGGTTCTCATATGTGTATTCAAATTACCGCGCTTGCTAAATACCCTTTCACAAACCGCACATTTATGGCGGCGCTTGGACGCGAGTTTGCCTGTGTTCAAGCTAACTTTCTTCTTTAAATGACTGCTCCTGCAAAATGAAAAGTCAATGTGTTATCGCGATTAAACGCTCTGATCAAACCAATTCAATGTTGGTTAGATAGAAGAACATATATGTGGGCTTGTAATTGTCGTTAGGTCGGTAATTAATAACGAGTTGTATTTTTGACATGAAACAAAGATTAGACCTCAACATCAGAAAATGGTTAGAACCGAAGATAAACAGGTAAGTGCCTATGAAAAAAATGATGAAGAAACTATGGATGCAGATATGAGAGCAGCACGCGGGAGTTGGAAAGATGCTGACTTCTTCGTGGCAGTAGGCCGTTGAACGAGTGCCGAGATTGAGAGAAGTTTGGAAATTAGACGATGCTCTTGGAGAATGATCTAGACGGGTTTGCAGGAGTCAGTGGATTTTCATTGGTGAAGTGACTTAGGAATGGAGGGAAAAGGCACTAGGACTCTCTAGCATGCGGGTGATTTTGCGACCGATGCAAAAGATATTAGGAAGCCATAGAGTGAACTTACCCTTCAGAATCGTCACTAGTTTCTTCATAATATTTATCGGAATTATGTTGATCACTTTGATCTTCTGAATAAAATTCTACATCCTTTGCAACATTTTTGGATAGAATATGATCTGTTTGGCTATTCTCTTCAAATTGCAACCCATGCTCCTCTATTTCGATTTCCTCAATCTTAATCTCCGTTGCTTTAAAATGTAAATTAACAGCAGCCTTAGGTGAATTTTCATCATCAGCGTCTGCCCCGCTAGTTAAGGTCACTTCAGTTTTCACATTACATTCTGTCAAAGCATCGTAAATATCGTCTACGGCTATCAATGGCTCGTCCTTTATTGATGGACAATTATCAAAGTTGTAAGTGTCATTCACTATTGGTAATTCCTCATCAGAATCAACAATTATAACATAACCATTCTGCATATCAGCTAAATATTCTTCATCTTCACCCTTTTGATTCACTACAAAACCGAGGAAACAAGTTAATATAGAAAATAAACAAAACTTAAGTTACCTTGCTGTAGTGCAAACTCTAGCAATTTTGCCCGCTGCGCTTGCTTTTGCAGGACATTATTGTATTTTATTACTTGCTCTTTGAAATAATAGGTCATCTCCAGTATCTTGAAGCATGTAATGCACACTTGGGAAGGTAGAGAGTCATTTGGAGAGAGCTAAAATGATAACCTTAATATTTCAGAATATTATCGAACATAGCAGTTAGTTATTAAAAATTACCTCTAAAGACGATATTGCCATGATCATATCACTTATTGATGGTGATTTGGTTTGGTCAAAGATCGATATCATCTCTATCTCCTTGACCATGCATGTTCGACAAATATCCTTCATTTTAAACAAACTTGTTACCTACACTGTTAATGGAAGAGGTAGATAAATAATTATCGCGTTTTTATGGTGATTATAGGTTATGTTGTTGTTGCGCCTTGTAGTGGAAAAAGTGAAGGGGAAGGACGGGTCCCAGAGGGAATTACAATACCATTTTCTAAAGTTTGTTGCTCAAACCCGTAAAAAAACTTTTGACTGCGATCCTAATCTCTTCATTCCGTAATACAAGAATATGTATTTTACGTTTATTTTGTTTAAAGAAAAATCCCAACAAATATTGCAACATATATAGCATAGCTTATGAGATGGTTGCATAAGTTCGTGTTTAGTTCCATTTTCGGTCAACGCAGGCGTTTTAGGTCAAACAAACCAGCTAGAGTGGCGGCATCTAAATGTGATCTGTGGTTTCGGCCAACAACCCTATATTTCGAACAATTCTCACTCCATTTGCTGCGTTCCGTGCATAAATGATCTGCTATGAATTCCTCCTCAACGACTACTTGCTATATCATCACTTCCCAACCTAAAGGAGTTTTCATAGGTTGGGGTTTCCGCCAGATGCTTTCTGCGAATATGTTGAGTCAGGCAACTTCTCTGTTTAAAGCTCATATTACAATGTTGGCATTTGAAGGGTCTTTCACCTGTATGCCCCCTCATGTGTACCTTTAAATCGAAGGGAGCCACAAATAACTTTTCACAAACCCCACATTTATGGCGTCTCGGCAAGGCCTCGCCTGTATGCTTGCGAATATGTTGATTTAGGTTACTAATAGTCACAAACTTCAAATTGCAATGTTGGCATTTGAAGGGCTTTTCTCCGGTATGCCTTCTTGTATGCTCCCTTAAACCGTTGGTGGTCGTAAATGTTTTCCCACACATATCACAGTTATGTGATTTGGGCGCGACTTCGCGGTTATGCAGTCTCTCATGAGTTTTTAGGCTACCACTCATCGTAAATCTTGCATTGCAATGTTGGCACTTGTAGGGCCTTTCGCCTGTATGTGTTCTCATATGTAATAACAATATGTAGCGTTTGGTAAATGCCTTTTCGCAAACCGCACATTTATGACGTTTAGGCCTAACTTCGTTTGTGTTCAAGCGTTTCTTTAAATGACTGGTCCTGCAAAAGAATATGTAGAGTTAATTTTGCGTTTAAACAGTTTGGTGTCAATCTCGTTGTTGAATAACAATACTATGCCGCATAGTGTAATAGTAAACTTACCCTTCAGAGGCCTCATCAGTTACTGCACCATTTTCATTGAAATTCTGTCGAACATTTTGGGATTCAGTGATATCATGCAGTGATGGTAAAGATAGAATATCTTCTGAACAAAATTCTTCATCCTTTACCTCATTTTGAGATAGAGAATGAATTATTTGGCTATTATCTCCAAATTGTACTCCATGCTCCTCTACTTCAACTTCTTCAGTCTTAATATCCGCTTCTTTAAAATGTGAATTAACGGCAGCACTATATGAACTTTCTTCAGGCAAATCATTAGGGTGTCTCTCGCTACTTAATGTCAGCTCAGATTTTACATTACATTCTAATAAGGGATGGTAAACACCGTCAATGGTTAGTAACGGCTCATTCTTTGTTGGTAAATCCTGATCAGAACCAATAACATGTTCATTCTTCACATCAGCAAAATATCCATCATCTACCGTCTTTTGATCCTCTATAAAACGGACGAAACATTCAAATTACTATTGAAAAGAATAAATAAAATGTGAATTACCTAGCTGTAGTGCAAACGTTTTACACCTTGCAAGCAATTTTATCCGTTGTGCTTGCTTCTGCAGGACATTATTGAATTGTATTACTTGCTCTTTGAAATGATAGGCCATCTGTAAGGTCTTAAAGCATGTAACGCACACTTGAGAAGGTAGTGCATCATTTGGTGAGAACTAAAATGATAACAATTACATTTTGGGTTACAATCCATCAGGTTTGTAGAACATTTTTTAGAAATTACCTCTAAAGACGATATTGCCATGATCATCTCGCTTATTGATGGTGATTTAGTTTGGTCAAATATCGATATCATTTCTACCTCCTTGGTCATGCACGTCCGACAAATATCCTTCATTTTACACAAACGTACAATCAATGTGACTACAGGTTATGTTATTAGACAACAGAGCAAAAAAATATAAGATAGAGAAGCACACGTTATACGTGACCTTGAAACAGATTGGTTTAGTTCAACTCAATTCGTCGCTAATGTCAATCCTATTAAACTGGACTTCTCTCTATTAATTATTCTATGATATACTGTATTTGACGATGTCATAAAGTATTACAACATATAATATACAGTCATTTATTCAGGAAATTTAAATATTCTTGCACATACATCCTTTAAAGACGAAAAAGCACAAAAGCAACAAAATCAAGAGCGACTGACTAGTGTGAAATTACAAAAGTTGACAAATTCAAAAGCTTAGGAGAGAATATAGATTGAAAGAAAACAGTTCGCGAAAAACTCAATATGCAGGAAAGGAAAATATTGAGAAAAATTTTGGGACCTGCCAAGGAAGGCAAAAGGTCGCAAAACAACTGGGTGAAAGAGACAGAAAGACGTGCAGGAATTGGGCATTACCCAGCAAAACAAGGAACGAACCCGGCGGGGGCTCGAAGAAAACAAATACGACACCTTGTATAACATGAATGTACTGAACGAAAAAAATAATCAGATTCATGTTAAATACCCCCGAGCTCAGTGACACAAGAGTGCACAATTAAAGCAGTCCAATTTGACATAAACCGCGTCACAAAGTGTTGCTATCGCTAATATCGTTACAGTAAGTTCTCCGAATGACCTTGGTGTTTGAATTTGAACCTCGACGATGTTCTTGTTGACAAATGCCGTCGAACGTCCTCGGCAGTCAAATTTATTTCGATTAAATTTCCGCGAAAGTTGTGAATTACACAACTTTTCCGGCATCCGCTGAATGCTTCGTGCGCACATGTAGCTTCATGTTACTACTCTGTGTGAATCTCGCATCGCAATGCTGACATTTGAAGGGAGTTTCGCCGGTATGCTTACGAGTATGTATCTTCAGGTTGCCAGCACTCGGAAAGCTCATATCGCAATGTTGGCATTTGAACGGTCTTTCGCCCGTATGACCTCGCAAATGTATCTTTAATTGGCTGGGACTCTCATAGTTATTTTTGCAAACCTCACATTTATGGCGTCTGGGCCTGCCTTCGGCTGTGTGCAGAAATGAATGTCGATTTAGGTTACTACTTGTCCTAAACGTCAAATTGCAATGCTGACATTTGAAGGGCTTTTCTTCGGAATGTATTTTTACATGCACCTTTAAGTTGTAGAACGTCGTAAATGCGTTTCCACAAATCTCACACTTATGCGATTTGAGCCGGCATTCGTCAGCATGGACTCGCATATGATTATTTAGGCTACCCTTCTGCGTAAACGTCGCATTGCATTGTTGGCATTTGTAGGGCTTATCGCCTGTATGCGTTCTCATATGTGTCGACAATGTGTAGAGCTTCTTAAATGCCTTCTCACAAATTGTACATGCAAAACGTTTGGGTTTGCCTTCGTCTGTCTTCAAGCAAATCTTAGAATCTTTACTCCTGCAAAATGATATGTAAAGGTATTTTTGTGATTTAACCGTTTTTTATGCGTGCACAGTTTATAGTTTGTTGTCACTGCAGAGCTATGCTACTTCTCTAAAACTCTTCATCATTAAAAATAAACTTACCCTTCAGTAGCTGGTGCACTCGTTATTTCGCCATTTTTATTCGAATTATGCTGAACATCTTGAGATGAATTATTAGTGGCATCATGTGGAGATGATACAGATACAATATAGTCTGAACATACAGATACATCGTCTTCCTCATTTTGTGATACAATCGGAATTATTTGGCTATTATCCCCAAATTGCACCCCTTGCTCCTCTAATTCAATTTCTTCAGTCTTCATCTCTGTTTCTTCAAAATATGAATTAACGGCAGCATTAGATGAAGTTTCTTCACACAAATCATCAGCGCGTGCCTCGCTAGTTAATGTCAGTTCAGATTTTACATTACATACTGACAGAGGATCATCCATTGATATCAAAGGCTCATGATTTACTAACGGATAATCATCAATGTTGGAAGTGAGATTCTCTGTTGGTAATTCCTCATCACAATCGGCAAAAGTATCCTTCTTCACAACAAAAAAATATGCTTCACCTACCCCTTGTTGATTCACTAGAAAACCAAGGAAACATTTAAATTACTAAAGCAAAGAAGAAATAAACAACATTTAAGTTACCTTGCTCTGGTGCAAGCAATTCAACCCGCTGCACTTGTTTTTGCAGGACATTATTGTATCTTATTATCTGCTCTTTGAAATAATAGGTCATCTCTAAAGTCTCAAAGCATGTAACACACACTTTAGAAGGTAGTGGGTCATTCGGTAACCACTAAAATGAGAACAATTACATTTCGGAATAGAACTCATCAGGTTCATAGTAAATAATTTACCTCTAAAGACGATATTGCCATGATCATATCACTTATTGATGGTGATTTAGCTTGGTCAAAGATCGGTATCATTTGAACCTCCTTCGCCATACACGTTCGACAAATGTTTTTCATTTTACTCAAACTTTATGTTTAGACAATTGGTGGAAGTGGAATACAGATAATTTCCGAGAGTTTTAGGCAGTATTATATGATCTGTGGGATCTGCGGTTGAAGATGATTGTGATCTGTGGTGGACCTGTGATTGTAGCCACAGATCATATATTATAGCACAGATTAATGGATTATAGGTTATGCCCACAGGTTATCCCACTAGATTATACTTTTTTCACAGCATGAGTTGTGAATTAAGTATTGTCGTGAAACTCTTATTAGGGACATACATGTAATACTCGAGTTTATTTCGTCCTACACTGTACCTACACTGTATCAGTACCTACACTGATACCAAAGTTACCGCTAGAAAACGTAATTGTAGATATTTTTTTTTTTAAATTGCAGGCCTCGTCATATTCGTGCGGAACTATCAACCGTGATTTAAAATTAAATCACGTTCATCCACGTCGGTTCTTCGTATACTGGACTAAATTCTTCATAAATATAACAGATTTAAAAAGCTCTAAAACATCACCAAAATTATTTCTAAAGCAGAATATTAAACTTGTAAACCCTGCAAATTTGCATGCGGCATTGAAACATGTGAATGTCAAGTCCCCTCCATAGAAAAAGACGTTGACGAATGCAGGCGTTCAGAGAACCAGCTCTCCCGTAAGACTCGAAACTATTATTATTCCTTTTAGCTTGGACCCATCGTCGTCTTCTTCTACTACCTCGGAAGGGTGTTTTGTGACGTCACAGGTCTTTATCCTCTAGGTCACGCATGCCACAAGTAGAATTCTTTAAATATTACTGCTAATTTTACTGTAAAATAAATAATAATACTTCATATTTTACTTTAAAAATAACGGCTGTCCGCCTCGCCGAACATTGCGGTTCATTATAATTAAAAATGTTTAACAAATAAAAAAATATAAACAAAGCAATATATAAATATATACACAAAACTCATTTAAACAATTTCACCAATCTTCCTCCTCTTCATCATCTTCATCAAGCACCTTTAGATAATCATCAAAGTCATCTGCAGACTCCCCTTCCGGCCTTTTAAAGATGTTATTAAGTGCCTCCTTCATCTCGCTGCTGATACCACCAGCGAGATCGAAGTGCTTGACCGGGGTGTAGCAATCAATGTTGTATCCGCACATACGGCGCGCATTGTCGACTACGGCAAGTTGATGCACTCCGATATCCGCACGTGGATGGAATAACGACGTAGGCGCACAATCAAGAAGATGCTGGCGTAGCACAGCCATACCCTCAGGAAGTTTCTCCACTTTGACGGGCTCGTCGTCAGGTAGTAGTGGGCAAACAAAACTGCGTGCCTCTTCAGCGAGATTTGTCATCAACAGCCATCCACCCTTCTTCGGGATGAGCACAAAAAGGCTGGCTTCCGTTCGCGCTCTATATACGCGCATAGCAATCGCGTATTTGTTCATTTCGAACATCTTCTGCACTAGTTCTAGAAAGTGGAAGCAACGTTTGCTTTTATCGTTGGCGCACACGGCATACGTTTGCTCTCCTCCGTAGTATATCTATAAAACATATAATTTTTTTTTTAAATTTTTGTTTTAATTAGATTGAAACTTTTATATCTGTATATAATCTGTGGATGGAGCTGTGGAGAGCGGTGAAGGAGCTGAAGCAGGGAGCTTTAAGGAAAATCCCAGAAAAGAAACAAATCACTCGAAAGGAAAAAAAGAAAGAGCCTGGAGGGGAAACTGAAAAGTATGGGAGAGGCAAGAGCAAAATGGGAGGTGGAACGGAAGACAGAGAAGGAAGAGGAATGAGGGAGGGAGCATAAAGAGCGGGTGAAAAGACAGAAAAAGGACGAAGGAGCTACGGTGAAGGAATTACAGCAGGAAGCAGCAAGAAGAGAGAAAGATAATGCAGAGAGAAGAGCTGAGATAGAGAAATGTAAAGTGGAAGTGATTAGTGCAGGGAAACTAGTTAGCGAAATGAAGGAGATCTTGGGGCTGAAGGAAACGGTGAAAAAGACAAATGGTCTGATGGGAGCATTAAGGAAAGAAAAGAAGGAAAACACTAGAATGGAAAAAAAGAAAGAGCCTGGAGGGGAAACTGAAAAGTATGGAAGAGGCAAGAGCAAAATGGGAGCAAGGTGGAACTGAAGAGAGAGCGACAGAAAAAATACGAAGGGATCTGGCTGACGGTGATGAGGAGGGGAGGGATAATGAAGAGAAAGGAAGGTGGTGACGGAAGAAGGCAAGGGGGAGATAGAAGGCGCATGGAAGAAGCTAGAGGTAAACGTGGACAGTTAGGACACGGTGGAAAGAAGGTCCTCATAAAGGTAATTGTAAGCCAAGTGACGCCTCATACAATAAGTTGTTTTTTTAAACTTACCTCGGGTAAATCAGAGCCTACAAACCCCAAAACTTTGAAGGTAGCTACATTGGACTCCACCATAGCATTTGTTACATCGGCAGGAACAACGACTGGTTGACCATGAAACACATCGGCGTCTACAATTTTATCTTCATCGACCGTCTCCCTTCGAGCAGACATATCGACATCGCCAGCGTTATCCAACTTCAAGGGCGGAATATACTCATACTCCTGCCGCGTTATCTCCCTGGACACCATAGAGTTGTCATCATCGAGGATTTTCCTTGTCAATGTGTGAAATTCATATGTACCGACCTGCAGTACTTTCACGTTCCATTCTTGTTTTCCTGGTGGAACACGTAGAAATGCCATGAACTTCAATACTAAAAACCAGAAGAAAATACTCAGTGTTTTGTCAATAATTAAATCAATAATCTTACAATCGCCAGGTCCAGTCAAAACACCATCAACTTCTTGAACAAGTTCGTACATGAGCTGCACACCGTTGGAATCAATGTGTTCAGGAATTTTTACATTCTTCATAGCCTGATTCAAGTCCTTCCTTAACAATATTTGCTTCTGCGAGTAGCTAATGTTTTCTTCTACTACAGCAACTACCTCAACATCCAATTCATTAAGTAATTCTTTGCAGCTAATCAGACTCTGTGTAACCGTTTTACAATCGCTAATCAAAACTAGAATGAATGTTCGGATGTATTTATCCTCACTCAGCGGCTCGAACACGCTACATGCGTAGCGAATGACTTCAATCCAGGCACTCTTAACCGGAAGCGGCGCTGGTAAATTCGGTGTATATTGCTCCAATTCATCGAAGACAACATTGTTTGTAAGAGACACCTCACCGCCTGAATTCAGCACCGTGAATTTGGAGCCCTCCGGGCTTGGAAAATTCAATAAAATCACTTTGGCGTTATCATTTTTTGCTTCACTAAGTGATTTGTCCACGAAGACCTGATCGAGGATGTTTCGAAGAAAGTCCGTCGACGAGCAAGCATCCAGAACGAAGACGTATTCACTGCGTTGCTTTGCAGGCGGCATTGTCTTAGATGATTTCGTTAGATTTACATGTGAATAATAATTATGATATAAATTGATCAATTTTTAATTTATACTTACAATATATGTATATTATATATATTACGATATATACTTATCATATATGATAGTATATGAGAAAGAAGAATAGGTGACGACGACGAATAGTAATAACGATAGAATTGGCGATAACGAAGAAGTATCAAAAGATTTTGCAAATTAGCGTGGTAGTAATCTGTGGCGCGAAACGCATTGCCGAATTGAATAAAGTAACGAATATTTCATAGGAATATAACCTAAAAGATTGGTAGAACCTGATATTGATAGGCAACCCAAATTACAAAGTACGCGATGCATGTTTTTAAAACTATTTTTTTGAGTTATATATCTGAATGTTTAATTTACCTTTCGATATTAGTGGGCATACCAAACAAACTAGATTTAATGGAAAATCGATTACTATAAGAATGATAATTCTAACATATGTAGATTGCCAAATATTTTGGGACAAACTTTGAATTTCATATGTTCCACTTTTTTCTTACTATGCACCTTGTAATATTGATATCGTGTATTTTGTAATTTGGGTTGCCTTAGTCTGGTAGGAGTCTACAAACATTAGAGGGCGCTGAATGCATAAATTTCAAATTAATTGAAAACGATATTTACCGATGATTCTCGATCACATTTACCATAATTATGAAGCGATATGCGACAAAAACTAAAACAATCCAGTGAAAACAAAGGAACAAAATAATCCTATGTATATTCAATAGTTTAAATAATAGTTTAAAACAAAACTAATAATTTTGAAGTACTACTTCTCCCACATTGTGATATGGCATGGGCTTGTATAACCTATAAATAAAAGCGAGGGAATTACCTTTGCTAAAAGTTGCATATATACTTTTTCTGTTTATTTTTTGTTTGGAAAAAAGACGTGCATACAAAATGTGGAATACATGTCGAACGCGTGTATGTTCAACAAAGAAGGAATGATATCGATTTTCAACCAGGATAAATCACCAAAGCTAAATACCATGATCATGGCAGTATCATCATTAGAGGTACATTTTCTATAATACGATATGCAGTGTACGATATGTATTGTTTGCAATTTTCATTCTACCTGTTACCAAATAACACTCTATCTGCTCAAATATGCATTGCATGCCTGAAAACTTTACAGATTACCTATTATTTCAAAAAACAAGTTATACGATGTAATAATGCATTTCAAAAACAAGCACAAACTTCAAAATGGCTTGCGCCACATCATTCTTATTCATTCTTATTTCCTAATTTCCATTTTGATTTTAGTAAATGTAGAAAGAAAAGGAAATATTAATAACGAACTGAATGATGTTCTAAACGTTGATGATCTTTCATCAACGTGTCCAGAGCCGTTGATTATAGACAATGATTTTTATGATTCTTCATCAGAAAGTGATGTAAAATCTTTAAACCTTGAACTGATTGAAGCACTTGATGATAATTTACCTGAAGAAAGTTCAATAGGTCGAATTAAAGATGTTCGTTTGCCGTTGGTAGAAATTTCTGTTAAGTCTGAACAAGTAGAACTAGTGGAAAATGGCGTTGAACATAATTATGCACTAATTCCACAGCAGATTAGATATGAAAATGTGGTAGATGATGATGATGATGAATTTTGTTCCGAAGAAGTTTTAAGAAATCTCAAAAATTTGAAGAAAATTTGAATGAAAATGACGAAGTAACTGGAGAAGGTTCAGAAGGGTAAGTTTACATATTAGTAACGAATTTTTCTAATATGTAATAATTTTTATAGATGCATATTAATTAATTTTTCTCTGCACTGCACCGCGAAGTTTGAGCCCGAGTGAACATATCAGCATAGATACAAGTAAAACCGAGTCTAAACCTCATAAATGTGAGCTTTGTGTTAAAGGATTTGCGTTGTTCAAACAATTAAAGATACATAAAAGAAGTCATACAGACGAAAGGCCATAACCTGCCCACATTGCGATGCTAAGTTTAAGTATCGTGCTGACCTGAAACGTCATATGCATACTGATAAAAGTATATCAAAACGTCATAAATGTGAGATTTGTGAAAAGGCATTTGAGAAGCCTAGCCAGCTGATGAAGACATACGCACGAAAAACCCTTCAAATACCTATTACTTTTCGCAGGTTGGTAACCTGAATATACATATTCGCCAGCATACTGGTGCAAACATTCCTAATCCGCGTACATGTGAGATTTGTGGGAAAACATTTCATTGTACCAACAACTTAAAAGTACATCTGAGAACGCTTACGCGCGTAAAACCTTTTGAATGCCAACATTGCAATGTGAAATTTAGGCGGACGGTAGATCTGAAGCGGCATATTCTCTTGCACACCAGCGAGGACGTGCCCACGCCATATAAATGTGATACTTGTGGTAAGGCACTTGTCAGCCCCATCGATCTTAAGAAGCATATGAGAGTGCATACAGCCGAAAGGCCCTACAAATGTCAACATTGCAATGCTACGTTTACGCTGAGTTGTAATCTGAAGCGACTTACATGCAAGTGAACGAGGTTTCACTCATAGAACTCCCTGGACTCAACAACTTTTATTGTACAAAGATAATAGTGGAAATAGAGAAAGAAACATTCAAATTGCTGCGACTGCTGCGTATTAGAAGGCGCCAGTCGCTGAAATACGACCTTGGACCATTTGAGTATAACTCCCACAAGCGGTAAACTCAATGCTTTGAAATTTTCGAGAAACAATAGCGACCTCTGGCGCAGCATCTAGTTTTGTTGCTCGATCGAGTGCGTACGTCACTCGCCGAGTAAACACGATTAAATTCAATTAACGAAATACAATGGTCAAAATATACGAACTAGGATAATTTCTCGAATTTCCCGTCTCCCACTGATGACCAAAAATTCAAACTCCTCTCATAAGAGTGAACCCAGTGCGATAACTTGTCTGATGCCTCTGATTTTAGAAACAGACAAGAGCGGGGCAACTGTTTTTATAACCTATAAACATAAAAGCTGCAAAATTGTGAGTTGTTTGGTGTATTTATATTGTTTACAAACAATAAGTTTGAACGAAATGTGGAATATTTGTCGAACGTGCATGACCGGGGAGGTAGAAATGATATCAATCTTCGATCAGGGCAAATCACCATCCATTTATGATATGATCATGGCAGTATCGCCTTTAGAGGTAATTTATTTACAATAACTTACTATCATCATTGTGGATTAAGTACTTGTGGTACAATGTAATTATCCTTTTAGCTTTTACCAAATGACCCACTACCCATTGAAATATGTATTACTTGTTGTCAGACTTTAGAGATTACCTACGCTTTCAAGGAACAAGTAATAAGATGCAATGAGATATTGCAAAAGCAAGTTCAAACTTCACTGCAGCAAGGTATGTACTTTTTATGCTGTTCATCTTGTATACTAATTGATCATCTACTTACATTTTCTTATTTATACATCCTTAACATTTTGTTTCATAGTAAAGGAAGAAAAAGAAGAGGATGGCAATTATTATAATGAACAACATACTATCAATTCAGGCGATGAAATATTTACTAAGAATGCAGCTTTCAACGTTGCATATCCTCCTTCAAAATGTCCAGATCCGTTAATATCTACACGCAATGATACTTTGTCAGAACGCGATGTAAAATCTTTAAATTTTCAATTGTTATTAAGTTCCGAGGCTCGTGATGATGATTTGTCTAAAGATAGTTCATCTTATGCTAGTAATGACGATAATATCCAGTTTGAAGAAATGTATGTTAAATCTGAAGAAGTTGAAGTAGAGGAAAATGGTGTGCAAGGTGGAGATAAATGTGAAATTGCTCCAAGTCAGGTGTCCGAAAATGATGATGAATTTTGTTCGGAAGATGATTTACCTATAAAATCGCTAAATAAAAGCAGTGGATGTATCAAGAGATCTCAAAATGTTCAAAAAAATTCGAAGGCAAATGGAGAAGGACCTAAGGAATCTTCTGAAGGGTGAGGGTACTTATTTATGTATCAAATTTATTTGTGATATAACACGTGTCAGATTGATGATGTATACTTGGGAAAAACGTTGCTGTCGTTACAGCAATGGTTATTCTGTTAGAAACGTTAATATAAGAATGCGATCTGATATATATTTGTACGAAATTCCAAAATTTGCTAGTTGGAATTTGCACGCCGGTATATGAGCGAATCAATTTTCGATAGTGGGTTATCTCGCAAAGCAATTGTGATATCATTATAGGAGTGCGCGTTTCACGTTTTTATAGTGGCGCAAAGACCCCTTTTCTCCTCATTCTCGCCCTTCGATGGTCGCTGAGCGCGCTCGACGCGCACCAGCGCTGCACGTAGGCTTACCAATATATATTTTGTTTAAAGGTAATGGCGCTGCAAGCGCTGTCAAAATGCAAATGAAATTCAGTACAATATGAAAATAGGTAGGCAACCACCTCAACACAATGCAAAAATGTCCGATAAATTGTAAAATCAAAGAATCAAGTTTGACAATGAATAATGAAAAAAACTTTTCTTTTGTTAATTTTCTAGATACACAGATGAAGCTATACCGAACGCTCATAAATGTGAAATATGCGAAAAAACATTTACCAGGTCAAGCAGTTTAGAGGTACATATGCGAATGCATACTGGCGAAAAGCCCTTCAAGTGTGAGCATTGCAATGACACATTTATGCGCTCTACTGAGTTGAAACGGCATAATCGCATTCACACTGGCGAAGTCACGCCCAAACCCTATAAATGTGAGATTTGTGGTAAAACCTTTATCAAGCCCAGCGTTCTAGCGATACACATCAGGAGACATTCAGGCGAAAGGCCCTTCAAATGCCAACATTGCAATGCGACGTTTAAATACGCCAGTGTCCTGGTGCGACATGTCCGCATCCATACCGACGAAGGCACGCCCAAACCCCATAAATGTGAGGTGTGTGGAAAAAGCTTTGACGTGCGCAGCGAGTTAAACAAACATATGCGAACACATACGGGAGAAAAGCCTTTTAAATGTCAATATTGCACAGCCAGTTATACGCAGTCTGGTTACCTGAAGCAGCATATTCTTTTGCACACAGGCGAAGCCACGCCCAACACACACAAATGTGAGGTTTGTGGAAGAATATATAGTGCGCCCAGCTTTTTAAAGAGGCATATGTTAAAGCATACAGTCGAACGGCCCTTCAAATGTCAAAATTGCTCGAAGAGTTTCAAGTGTTCTACTGGTTTGAATTTACATCTTCGCTTGCATTCGGGCGAAAGTAATCCTAAACCGCATAAATGTGAAGTTTGTGGAAAAACCTATGAGACGCCGTATCGGTTAAAGGTGCATGTTAGAGTACATGCAAGTGAAAGACCCTTCAAATGTCTTCTCTGCAATGCGAATTATAAGCATACTGGTGATCTGAATCGACATATGCGCTTGCATGCAGACGAAGGCAAGGTCAAATCTTATAAATGCGACGTTTGTGGACAAATCTTTGAGGATTCTGATAATTTAAAGTTTCATGTGAGAAGTCATACAGACGAAATGTCTATCCATGGTTAATATACGCTGTGATTGGTTGGTAAAGGTGTAAATTTACCGTTGGTCGATCGTCATCGTGATGTTTAGATGCATCTGCTCGAAAGCTCGAAAGAACTGCCGATATATGTTATCAATCAATGAAACCATGGTTGTAAAAGGTAAAGTATAGACAAATCCATACAAAAATGAGGTTCAAATTTAGACATGTGAGCGTTTCATAGACAACAATATAACATTAGTGCAAAAACAACATTTGTATGATTAATTTTAACTCTATTCGTGGGAATCTTTGTTTCAAATTTTTAAAAGCGTCTCACATCGGACATAATCGACCATCGTCGGAAACTTCTTACGCGATTAACCTTATCCCAGGCGGCACAAAATTTAATGATTTGGTCGAAAGGTGAACAAGCTACTTAAAAACGTATAAACTAACTGCCGTTTAGAAATTTCGCAGCAATTCTACATGTGATCTGTTTATTTCTTTATTTTTCATCTGCTGATGGTACGGCAATTTTGCATGCTGCGAAAGTGGCTCTCTCTAAATTTCCCAAGCAGCATTTCTTCACCGATCTCAATGTAGGAGTCGTGATTCTCTATAGATATATTCTTTGAGTTGAGATTGTAGCGGGGTTTTCTGTACGAGGATTAGCAGCGTCCTCATCTGGAAGGCAAACTTTTGCGAAAACGCGAGTTAACAGCACGTTTTGTGCTTCTATGACTATCCGTGTCTCCGTCTAGAACATTAGTTAGACAAAGAGCTACGAAGCGAACCCACGCGACGCCATCTGTTTGATGGTCGCCTAAGGTATATATATATGATTCCTATATGTGTATAGCATGTATAGGAATACAATACACAATTTGTGTACTTAACCTATAGTGATTGGCGCAAAAGCTAGGCATTTGTTTATATTCCTTCTAGTTTTATCCTATTAACGGTGTGAAGAAGTTTATGTAAAATGGAGAACAATATTTGCCGAACGTGCATGTCCAAGGAGGTAAAAATGATATCGATCTTTGACCAAGCCAAAACACCATCAATAAGTAGTATGATCATGGCAATATCGTCTATCGTGGTAATTTATCTATAATACTTTTCTGAAAGCATAGTCTCAGTTCCTAAAAGTATATTTGTGTGATTTTATTTTACCGAGCTTCAACTACTGTGTCTAGTAGCTTTATTCAATTAAATTTCAATGAAATTAATCATATTGGGAACTAATTCCAAGGGATTGCATTTCAAGTGAATCATCCGTCGGTACTCTAATCTGGAAGTCAGTCAGTCAGCAGTCATTAATCCTACCCACAGTTCCACAAATCTCTACTAGAACATTGTTATTTATGGCTATTTAAACTGTTATTATAAATTGTTATCATTTCAGTTCTTACCAAACGATACTCTACCTTCTCAAATGTGCATAACTTGTTTAGAAACTTTGGAGATTACCTATTATTTCAAAGAGCAAGTAATCAAATATAATACACTCCTGCAAAAACAAGCACAACGATTAAAATTGCTTGCACGATGTAAAAGATTTGCACTGCAAGAAGGTATGTCCATTTTTTAAATTTTCTTCTATTACAAATTATTACTATTACAAATGTCTTCTTGATTTTCTAGTGAATCAAAAGAGGGTAGAAGAAGCACCTTTGTCTAATTCGCCGAGTGAATCTGTTACTATTGTTGATTCTGATGATGAATTACCTACTGAAAATGTTCCTACCAACGTTGATGATCAGCCGTTGATGTCCATCGATGATACTCATGTTCCTTCGTCCGAACATGGTGAAAAATCGCAAAATCTTGGATTTTCACTAACATTTACGAGTGAGGCACGTTGCGGTGATGTGTCTGAAGGAAATTCATCAAATGGCATTCATTCCCATTTTGAAGAAACAAGTATTAAGTCTGATGCTGTTCAAGTAGAGGAGCATTTCGGAGATAAAATGAAAATAATTCAGGTTAGATCTAACAATGGCGCAGGTGATGTTGAATTTGGTTCAGAAGATAATGGAAGTTATAATACATCTGAATATGTTCCACATAATTCGAATACTTTTGGCGAAATAGCTGACTCAGCTTCTGGAGGGTAAGTTTATTTATATTATCAAATTTGATTTGTTTATGCGCCATTATTTTGTTGTTTTACTGCGTATCGGTAACAAGTGCAAGTAAAATGAGAAATCCAACCTTTGTTCTTAAATATTTTCTAAACTACAAATCATGGAATTCTCATTCTTGTGGCAATTGGAGAATCGATTAAATGTACTTTGTTTTAGCATTATTTTCACCGAGTGGTATTTTAGTTTTATAGAAATAAAACACGCAAAAAATGAGTTTTCCAAAAAATGAGTAGTTTTAAAGTTTAGATTTTTATTCATATATTCGGTAATCCTAGGATTATAAATCACAGATCAATGGAATCAGTGTGAAATTTGCTAGTAACTTCTGCAACATCTTTTCGTTTAGTTGCTTAAAATTTGATATTGTAACTGGTAAAGATTAAGAGTAATAACCACGAAGTAGGCAATAGAAATATATGTATTTCAATCAACATTTAAATCGGAAATGCATATTTACATTCATTTTTACAGGCCCAGTCCATTACAGAAGCTTATGCGCATGGACCCACGAGGCGAAATCACGTCCCAACACCATAAATGCCCGGTTTGTGAAAAAGCATGCGCGACGGCCAACAAATTGTCGCTACATATGAGAACGCATACGGGCGAAAGGCCCTACAAGTGCCAACATTGCTTTGCGACGTTTACGCAGAGTGGCTACCTAACTAGGCATATGGGAAACTACACGTCTCGGGCCAAATGTCATCAATGTGAAGAGTGTGGGAAAGAGTGTTGCTCGGCCAGCGCCTTAAAGATGCATATGAAAAGTCATACGGGCGAAAAACCCTACAAGTGCCACCATTGTAATGCCAAGTTTTCGCAGATTGGTAACTTGAATATTCATATTCGCAAACATATGGGCGAATTTTGGGGAAGCCCTAACCAAACAACATAAATGTGATTTGCTATTGGGAAAATCATTTGAGAACTGTTTAAAGATGGTTATGATGGCCCAAAACCTGCTTGTGAGGTTTGTAGAAGAATATTTGAGTAACGCTACTAGAAACGAGAAACATTAGTCTCAATAGAGTATCTTTGTTGTAAGTATACAAAAAATAACATTAGTTGCCATAATAGTTTTTATTGTAATAATACATGTTTCAATTTTATCGGTTTCCTTTTTTAATATGTTAATTATTTTTAAATTTCATTCTCCAGTACAAATTGGTTGTTTAAGAATTAGGTACAGTTATGCTATTTATACAGTTGTGTTTATATTTGTCAGAGCGTGGAGTGTAGGCAACCCAAACATCATACAATAATAGAATAATACGTTGGAGGAAGTCAAATAGGTCTGATTGGTGACCATTTGGGAGGTGATATGGCGAAGGCGCTGCAATCGTAGTCATGGATAAGGCCAATGGAAATGGGAGTATTAATGGCGCCCTCGAGATTTCCCAAACAATTAGTGCACACATTTATTTCAATACAGGAGTCTATAAATATATTCTTTGATATGAATCATTCTAATAGGATGAATAAGATCGATTGCAGCGCCATACGTGCCATAAATCGAAAGCTACGCTGGAATTTCTTCGCTTTCCAACTCTACCCGCTGACAGTTCCTGTCAAAAATGTGTTTGGAATACAAATAAGCAATTTCCATCAGGCAGCTACAGGTGCCCCTAACTCTTCCGAGCGGTTTGAACGACACGAACACCTCGCCGATGACGCCGCACACGTAAGGTAAGCCCAACCATGGCGATGTCGTTGATTAAAAACCCCATCGGTATAATGAGCGCGAAAAACAACAGCAACGTAACCTCCCAAAAGCGCAGGTAATCTCATTGACGGACGCTCTCGTCCAACAGTGCGCAGCCACCCCGTTGTTGTTGTTTGTATCGTCGCATTCCGACGCGGGTGTGTGACGCGCTCCATATCTGAGCGCGATACATACGAGATAACAGCCGTGTGTGGAAATATGCACGCGCGTACTTATTGTGACGATTGTCGGCTGTGTTGCAGGTGACGACGTCGACGCGATGCCGTTCAAGCTGAAGCTGAAGAAGTCGCGCCACTACAACGTCGTCTCCAAGTCGCTGTTCGTCATCGCCGTGGAGCTGCTGGATGGCACGAACATCGAGTGCACGCTCTCGTCGGAGAGCACCGGCCAGGACTGCCTCGACGTCGTCTGCCAGAAGCTCGGCCTCAACCAGCCCAAATTCTTCGGGCTGCAGTACATGAGCAAGGCACGCGAGACGCTCACATGGCTGGAGCTGGACAAGCCCATCAAGCGGCAGCTGGACAAGCACGCTCGCATCCTCAGTGTTTACCTGCGTGTGATGTACTATGTGGTGTCTGGTGTACATTTGTTCAACGATGAGGTCACTAGGTAAGTAGTTTTGCAATACAGTACGCTCGCAGTAAGCAGCCAGTGTTTATTCAAACAGATTGATAGATAAGCGTGAATCATATGACAATATGTATGTTTGACTTTTAGGAATCACTATTTTTTACAGCTGAAGCTTGATGTTATTGAGGGCAAGATTTCCTGTACTCCACAGCAATCGGTGGAATTGGCTAGTTTCTGCATGCAGGCTGAGTTTGGCAATTTTGATGCTGAAAGACATACTGCGCATTATGTGAAGGATTTTCAACTGTTTCCAAAGGTATGTTTGCTTTTTTATTATCTTGAGTTTACATGTTTTACGAAACATGTAAATTTGAGCTATATTCCACTTAAAAACACTCTACATCGTTGTGTGTAAATAAACGCCAACAAAGTTAAGTTAGTTTCTTTACCTTTAACAGTATCAATATCTTATATTTACTGTTATATGTTTCGAATTTTATCGATACATGTTTCGGTGCTTATATCTAATGTTTCGAAGCTAGAAATGTTCTCTAGTTTATTATTAATTATTTAAGAAAGGAGTGCATGGGAACGCGGGCGTCCATTGTTTATTTCTTCGCCTGCCTTTCGCCGTTTTTGCATTTGTGCAGCGTCCTTAATTACGTTTAATCTAATTTACACACAATGTGCGTGGACGTGGAGCGCTGTGATCGATTCGCACGTATTTTTGCAAATTTCTGCCTCATTTCTAGTGCTTCTCGGATCCGGAGTACTTGGAGAAGCTCACGGACGCTGCAATTCGGCAGCACGCCGCCTTGCATAACATACCACAGGGCACCGCCGAAGAGTACTACATCTGCGCGTGCCAACATCTCGACGGATACGGTCAGGAAACATATATTGCGAAGGATCGAGGAGGTGAGGATGTTATCGTTGCTGTGTCACTTACTGGCGTTACTATCACATATCCAAGTGGACGAAATGGAAAAAGTTATGGGTACGTTTTATTTGCATGTCAAAGTTGTATTAGTATTGACTCTTCGGTTCGATATTTATCGAAATGTAATTATGTTTGGTATTAATTGAAATGTTTATGTTTAGTTGGGTTGATATACGCAACGTAATCAACAACAAGCGTGACTTCACCATTGAGTCGGTTGTCGACGGCGATAAAGGCGAGATCTTCCACTTTCCAGACGTGGAAAGCGCGAAGAACGCATGGGTGTTTTGCGTGCTGCAGCATACATTCTACAGGGCGCACGAAAACATTGTCGAAACGGACAGCAGGCCACCGAATCTACCCAATTTTCAGCAGACGTTGCCGGCTGCCGTCGAACCATTGAAACAACTGCGAACGCGCGATAGCTACGAAGATATTGCATACGAACCGCCAATAGGGAGTTTGGCGCAGCGGGCGCAGTCAACATCTTGCTTGGATTTGAACACGAACACGGACGTTGACCAACTGCGCAGTCTGCTCCCGTCGTACCGACAAGCGCCCGACTACGAAACTGCCGTCCAGCAAAAGTATCGTAATTCGGCGAGTGCTCTCACCACGGCGGGGCAAATGCAGAGAAGCACAGCGCATGTTTACAGCTCGCAGCCGGAGATCAGGGAGTACTCACACCTATGCTATCCGGATGTGACGCATAATAACATCGAACAGCAGGCGCATGCACAGCAAGCCGCCGCTCACGCTCAACAGAAAATCGTCTACAATTCATCGGCGTATACGAATGCGCAAATCGATCAATACGACCTATCGGAACAAATGCGACTTTTGCATATGGTCAAACCACCACCACCGTATCCCAATAATAGGATAAGTAGCAACTCAACGCCGGATTTGGCTGGTATTGGTATGTCACAGCTGTCGAAGCCGGCGAATACGTTTATCAACAACATTGTAAGCGGAAGCAGTCCGGATCTCGTGTCGAATCAACACTACCGCTATCAGCCGTTGTATAATAACGTTCACGTGCATCGCTCGCAGAGTTATTTACCACCGCAGCATGGCACGTATGAGAATTTAGCATCGATTTTTAACAACAACATGCTTGGCAGGCCGCATCAAGCAGTGATTGTCGAGAATCCAAACATTACGAAACACATAAAGAAAGTCTACGATGAACGAGGCAACATTATCTATTGCATGCCGTCCAATATGAAGCAGATTCTCGAGGATAATCAACTATCATCGACGCAGGGCTTTGTGGTGACGCGCAATGCTATCGTGCCGACGTCGGCAACGGAACTTAGCAATCTACATGGCGGTTCGCAGGAGCCAATTTACGAGAACATCCCACTGGCGTGGCAGCACGAGACGTCGAATGGTGGCATGCGTGCGCGCACGCAGAGCATCCAATCGGCGCCGGAGGTGACGCCCAGCAAGGCGAGCCACGCGCCAATGGTCACCATAACGACGTCGTCGCCCAAGGAGAATGTGTACGCCAATATCTCGCTCGTCAGTGTGGAGCCGAACGCAGCGCAGGCGGTCACGGTGACGGATGCGCACGCGTCGCCGAACAACATGAGTCGAACAAACACGTTCATCATCAATAAGAATTCGTCATCGTTGAATTCGTCGACTTCTAGCCGGCATTTTACGGACTCGGGGAATATTAGTAATACGTTCACGACTGACGCTAGTACGACGTCCAGCGGTGGTGCCGGGACCAGCCAGAAGAAGAAGAAACGCTGGGGCATTCTAATGGGACGAAGTAAAAGCAGCGAGAAGGTGAAAAGTGCTACGCTGGGAAGGGAAAAGGACAAGAAGGATAAGAACCAAAGCAACAATCGACATCGGTGGTCGACTGGGTTGCCGAGATTGGTTTTACCACCTTCTATCAGTAAGGAAACTATGGTAAGTTTAATTTAATTTTCCTTACTTTTAATTGCATGTAGTTACAAGTTGAGTGTATTATATATTGTAAAAAAAAACGTGTTTATATTTAGTGCCAATTATTAGAAAACAAACTAGCCGACAATCAACTCTTCTTTGAATTCGACAAAATTCCAAAGAAGAAACAAAACGCGGACTTCCGTACTGCAAATCTTCCCGAAACGCAACTATTAAATCGCTTCCCCGATGTGTTACCATATGAAGATAACCGGATTAAACTAACACCAACCAGAGATAACAAATATGGCTATATCAATGCGTCCCATATGACAGTAAGTTTCTACTTTTCGTCAACTCTCACTTATAGAATTACAAGCGTGGAGGATTCTTATTGGAAATTTGATTACAGGCTACTGTTGGCAGCAAACAGCGTTTCTACATTGCAGCGCAAGGCCCAACGCGCGTCACAATTCCGCATTTCTGGCAGTGCGTGTGGGAATCCGAAGTCTATTTGGTGGTGCAACTCACCGAGGCCAACGAGGACATGAGTTACCTACCTGACTCACGAAGTCGTAGCGTTGATGTGGGACAGGTAAATTTATGTTTTATTTATTGATTGTTTTTGATGTGTGTGCCTTTTTTTTCAGGAATACCAAATACTCTGGGAGTTTTCGCAAATGACGGGACACTGTGTAACGAGTAAAGTGCGTTTATGCCACGTGCAAACGCGTCGTTATAGGACGTTGTGGCATCTGCATTATACGGATTGGGGTGATCAAGGATGTCCTCGGTCGGTGGCGCACTTCCTCGGCTTTCTGGAGGAGCTGCAGTCGGTTCAGAATCACTCGATGGTGGAGATTCCGCCCGGGCACAATAAGAATCCGCCGGTTTTGGTTCATTGTACAGCTGGTGTAGGACGTACTGGATTGACAGTGTTATGTGATTTATTACTATGTACTGTTGATAATAACCAGGTAAGTACTTTTTTTCTTTAATTTTGTTTTTTCTTACGTTTTATTTGTCGGGTTACTAGTTAATACTTTTCCATTCCACTTAATATACTTTATTATTATTTTTTTCTTTAGGAAGTTGATATTCCAAGAGTAGTCGGCCTCCTTCGACATCAACGGCCACATATGGTGCAGACGATAGCTCAGTATCGCTTCGTCTATTCACTGCTCATACACTACATGAAGCAGAACCGATTGATTTGACCACATACGTGTGTACCAAGTGCCATTTGCTCTTTTTCGTATAATCGGCGACGACGGTCGTTATTATACCTAATTAATCTCCGCGCTTACTTGCTGCTTGTTTTGTTTGCGAAAACACCAATACGTTCTTTTTGCCTATCCTTCCATTATATACAAATAATTGTCACATTTGTTGATTTGACGCTTGACTAACGACCAGTATTTTTCTGCGAAAACAAAGTGTACTTAACGAACCGTTTTCATCTTCTAGTAGAATTAGTTGGCTATTTTTAACGCGACTTTATACGATATTAATTAATATACGGCTGTGTACATACTCGTTTCTTGCATGGAGATTTATGAACTTGAAAAACGAATACATATCTTTATGATGTATATGCAAGGCCTTTCTTATTGTTGGGCATGTTCTTTTAAATATTCAGTATGACATTGTGATGCCAGTGCCTTAATTTTAATGTACTATTGTATTATATTTGACGATAATAAAATAATGTATGCGAATATCTTATGAGGAATAAAGTAGATAATCGATAAGTATTACCGAAATCTCTTACCACAATCTCTTCGCATCTCTGTGATCCTGGTACCAAAATTTTAGATGCTTTCGTAAAATTTTCCGAATCTTTCAATGTACTGAATTGGAATTGTCATATGTTTGAAAGTCCATATATTTGAATGACTGCAATTTGTTGCAAAAGGAAAATAACTAATAATAAAACTTCTTTCTTAAATGTGGGAAAAAACGCACACTGTAATATAATTTATAAGTAGCAAAGATTCATTAGAATTGTAATAAAACATATCTAGATTCTTATCAAACACAAATCACCTCGCGCCCCATTCTACCGCAATTCATATTATCCCCTTAAATTTTATGACAGTTCCAATTCATGCATTGAAAGATTCCGAGAATTTTAAGATTGTATCTAAAATGTTGGTATTAGGATCACAGAGATACGAAGAGATAAAGGTTCAGGATTTAAAATTAAATACCAGCAGCGACATCTTTTGTTAAGTTTCTGAACTGCAAAGCTCCACCAAAAAGCTTTGGTGGCTTTCCATTTTACCGACTGTTTTGCAGTTTAGCTAATTGCCCTGAGGTGACGCCATGAGTATGAATAATTTATTAAATCAATTTTAAATTATTTAAAGTAAGAAATATTAAGTTTTGAAAATGACGATATAAGATATGTTTTCTATGATATTTGGTTAACATAAGTTATTTATTATTTGATGCAAACATAAAAATAAAACATATGTAGAATTATATTAAACATGAATTATATTACAATAATTTATCCTAATTGAATCCGTTGTATTACATTAACCCGGGGAATCAAATGCTTGACTGATCTTTGACAAAAGCTGAGAGCGTTTTTCCGAATACGCTAAATGTGTCTGATGAAAGATGAATGCTTATTTTCCATTTGTTATAAATTTCATTCCGTACAACTACATTTACAAATTTTGCAATCTTTTTCTCTATACATCATAAAGTGTAAGTATGAAAATGTGTTCGTTTTAATCCCTAAAATTTCGCCAAGGTGTATGCCGCCCAAATGGCACAGAGGTAGGGCCGACGGATGCGAAGCAGAGGGTTGTGGGTTCGAACCCCGCTCCGTTTTTCCGTCCAACGGGTGCTCGTGACTCGTGCGGAGTTCTATAAGATTGTAGGCCCCCGGGTGAACGAAGTACCGCCGCGGAGCGGCGGTTGACCATTCTATTTTGCTAAAACACATGATTAAAATGAAATTGAGAAAAAAGATTTTTTCCGCAGGTGGAAGTCGAACCTGGGACGCCCAAACAGAATGCCCCCGCCTTAACCACTGCACCAACTTCCTGACCGCTTACTTTTAGTCTCCGAACATGCTAAAGTGATACTCTATGAAAGAGGACATCATTCTTTATAGGAAAATAATAAAAACATCCTTGAATAGTTGAATAGTTTTCAAGAAAAACAAACAAAGAACTAACAAATAAATGAATAGAAAATGGACGCCCTTGCATTGGCAGCATCAGTCCTCAATCGTGCCAACCAGCTAAATCCATCGCACTTTGCGTACTGGACTTCCCGTGGCTATGATATGACAGCTGCAAATCGGCCTTTATGCGTATTCTCACGAAATATGGGCTATTGTCGTAAAAGTTTCCGAGATATGGCTTCTCAAAGTCAAAATTTTTACAAAACTTTGGGTCCATTTTGACCCCCACAGTTTCTCCCCTATTTGTTTTGATTTTAAATACTAAAACTCTGGGTTTATTATCTTAGATAGTTTGTGGGTATTCTCACGAAATATGGGGCTAGCTCGAATAGTTTCCGAGATATGGTTTCTCAAAATCAAAATTCCAATACTTCTCAACATAATGCTATAAACATTTGCTTTCTTCGTTCTTTTTGCAGTTTTAAAAATGAAACATTATAAGTAGTAGTAGGATTTTTGCCGATTGAAGCGCCTTGCTTTCACGGGACCAGGTTTATACAGCTGTCTGCATTTTATTTAGGTATTTTCTTTGCATTGAACCATAACAATGTTGCGTATGTAAAGCTGATCCAAACCGCGCTTCGATTGCATCAGCTTCCATTACTACCACAACAACGCACGCATCGCATCTCAAAACGCGAGTGTGCGAAACATTCTCGAACAATCCAGACTCTCCAAGGTGTAGTAACCCCGATGTTCACCAATCAGACGCTTTCCTGCAACGAGCCTCCTTCCCCACTCTACCGTATTGCACTCCCACGACAAATTTTCTAGAAAGATCCACGTGCGAAAGCACCAATCGCACGACACCAGCTAAGCTTTTGACCTGTCGCCAACTGAAGAAAAGCGCAACACGTTAAAACGCGCTCGAAACTTGCAAGCAACATAACATATTATCACCACAGTTGCAAACACTCATTATCAATTCAAATCAACGTGAATAAGCATCTCTGTTGGATTGCGCGAACAAAAAACTACCAATAAAGTGCATAATAAAGCTATAAATAGCATATCATTGTTTTTAAACAAACCGTACCGCGTTGCTGACTAAATACTCAATAAATAATTACGTTTGTTAAGTCGCAGCAGGACTAGCAGTGGATTATCGTAATATGCGACAGATTACTGTAGTGTCTTCTAATTTGTTGATTAAAGTTTTGACGCGGGCCGTGAGAGGGACTGAGCGGCATATGCATCGTAAATTTACTGGTTGCACAACATTTCTTAATACCTTCACTGATAAGAAAACGATCGGAAATTGGCACTTTTAAACACTGATAAGGCCTTCTAAGACACCAGAATGTAAGTATTTTGATGAGTTACACTTATAGAATGTGAAAAAAATGACATAATCCGATTTTATGATGTACAATATATTGTTCCCATTCATTCATTGAAATATAATTGCATTTTGCATTTTTTGTTTGTGCGATTTTCTGGTAACCTAATTGAGATAATTACATTGTCTTAACGAAATTATTGAAAAAGCGTTCCTGCAAAGTATGGTAGCATCGCCGAAGCGTTCATATTTGTAGTTATGGCGCTCCAGCTCTTCAACTCTTTAACGCATTATTTTCCGGCTATATTATTGGAAATAATTACTTATTTTTCACTGAAGCTTATAAAAGAAGAGTTCGAACACCGACTACTATTATCACTAAATATGTAACCTTTGCGCCAATGGCGATTTAGCCCTTTAAACTTAACTTTTAAAAAACCTCAAGGGTGTTTTAGAAAATCTGATTTTCCGGCTGAACTAATTGACAAGTGCGAGTTAATTAAATTTTCCCAACTTGTGCTGATCTAAGGAGGGTTTGGGTATGTAATGCTAGTACCGCCATATCTGGCATACTTATGGTAATGTCGCTATGGTGTTACAAATTTGATATATTGATACTTGATACTTTGGAAAATTACGTTTATGGGTTAAATTAAAGAGTCCATATCTCTAACTAAGAGAAAGATGTGTTGTTTCTATCGATATGATTATTTCTTAGAAGGGAATAATAGATTTACATGCCTCTAAAGTTAAAATATCTTTTGTTGGAAATTTTCAAAGTGTCTTTATGTATTTGCTAATTCCTAGCAATTCCTCTAATAATTCCGCTAATAACGTTTTCAATGTTGTAATATAACCTTTAAAAGTATTAGTTGTACTAATCGTTTACGATAATTCTATGACTATATATTATTGTAACTACAATACGAAAAATAGTACAATAAAACGTTATTACAACTTGTTGATACGTTTGCTTCTATTATAATTCATACTATTTTCCTGCTGCGACAATATTTTGCTAAAATCTAATTTTGCATGCATGCTATTTTCGTGCCACAATATACTTATATAATCACAAAGGCATTATTCTCAAATCAATTAAAACAAGACTCACACACACACGATACGACAATTTCGAGACCTGCAAAAACATGTCGATTATCGGTGAGTCACGATTCCACGAAATTCCCCGTTGCCCCCATTCCTGCTGCCTCCCACTAAGCCACCCAAAATGTCTACTTTTTCTCGACGATTATTGGTCGTCCCTGACGTCATGAGGACGAACAATGAGAGAACGATAGGTACGCCAGAAAGCTGAAATGAGCAGGCGATAAACTCGCGAAGCGCATGCCCGACCGCGGTTATAAAAGCCGGCTCCTGTAGTCGCGGCGCGATACAATTTCACAACTTGTGCAATCGCTAACTCTGAGTGGTGCTTCGCTGCTGCTCCGAGTTTTTTCTGCGTTGAGAAAGAGCCCTACAACCCATTCCCGACGGCAGAGTGCAACCACAAGTTTTCCAGCGTCTGCAAATTTGCATAAACCAAGTTTTTGACTGGTGTCGTTCTTGTGGTGACTTGTGTTGCAAATCGTAAGAGCGAAGCGCGTTTTATTAACGTTCAGCGCTCTAGAGTAAGTAATTTTTCCTATTTTTTTGTTTAATATTGTGTTTTATGCGTGACACTAATTTTTCGTGGAAATCGAAGGATTAACTAATTGGAAAGCATTGATTTTTGTGGGATTCCCGCAGTGACATGTAGGCGTAACGGTAGTAGAACGACCTTGAGCATAAAACGTCTCCTGCAAACGGACATGTTTCAACACGATCGCGCCTGTGCGTGGCAGGTTCAAGCCTGCTGTTCAAACAAACGAGCATACGCTTTCTCTTATCGCGAATTGATGCGCGGCTGGGTTTTTTTTTTTCTCGTTGAGTCACGCACTTAGTAGAGGTACCGGCCCGAGCTCGTTAGTCTGGCGCCATATTGGACTAATTTGCGTTGGGGCCCCAATAAGGTGGAATCGCGCTAAAAATACGCGTGTTTACACTGCGATAGCGGAATTCACCAGTACTCTGGACATTTGTTTAAGCTATCATTATGTATATACAATGAATTACGACATTTTTGCTTCGGAACAAAACAAAAATTCTTGAAATTCTGGAAAAATTGACTTTGCAAAATATTATTAACATTAAAATACTCAAATTTTCTAAAGAACACTACATTATTTAGTGGTTGTGTTGCATTATTTAGTGTCTTGGCCAATATGATATTAAATAAACATTTGTCATCAATTTTACAAATATTAAAATTAATATAGTAAAATTTTGATGACATTTTTGCCAAATTTTTAGCAAATTTTGAATGATAGAACATTATAAAAGTGTTAAGTGATTGTAAATACGTTTAGTAAATGATATTGAATCCTATTTTCTTTCAGGTTGAGAGTCCAGCACGCTCAACTCTTCTTCTGGTGAGATACAAGAAGTCAACATTTTTACAAAAACTTTCGACGAACAAATTGTAAGTGTTTGCCAATGGCGCTCATCAGCAAAGAGCGCTCCCATAGGAGAAATAGGAACCCTGAGTTAAAGGGCTTGTTAACAATCTTACAGTATCGTTCGCCATGGCCGTACCCGCCAACTCCGGACTCAATTGCACTTCGTGGCGTGAACCGAGCTGCCAAATCGGCGGTGCGAAACAACTTGATGCTGAAAGTAGAGGCGGTGGAGCAGGACGACGAGCTGGGCTTTTCAGTGGATCCTCACCTTATCCAGCCGCAGATTGTCCAGCCTACACTCGAGGATCTGCTAATCGAAAGAGTAAATATATGCCATGCTCCCACTTAAACCAGTTGCGCGCGCACGGTTACTGCTTCCGCTAAATAGTCGCGTTGCGAATCGCCGCCGCTCAGTACTAATCATGAAGTCTCTCTTGTTTCTCCTGCAGGATACGGAGACGCACTTTTGCAGGAGCCCGAAAGACGCGCAGTGCTTGCCCATTATCGACGGCAACGTGCGCATGGAGCACTGCATCAACTTGGATTTGTATCTCGCGCCGATACCCGACAAGATGGACAATTTTTATACAGATGAGCTAAACACTCCTGATACATTCGGTAATTACTATTTTTTGTAGTAATTTATGAAGTACGGTGGAAATGAATATATTTACATACTGAAAATATCCTTATCAAAACTATTAAAAATGATAAACTTGGATTGTTTAAAAATATAACAAAATGAATATGATGAAAATGTAATGAAATGAATGAATGTTTTAGTCAGTTAAATTAAAAAACTTGTTTTTTTTTTCTTTCTAAAAATGAGTGAATTATTCTCGTTTTAATGAGAAATCAAAATAATTTATTAAATTCTTAAAAGTATGACAAAAGCGGCCATTTTGAGAATACTTGCGTCTCTTATAATAAAGTATTGAATGTCTTCAATAGCTAATTATTGTTTGTTTTGTCTGTTTAGAAGCTACAAAAGAGCTTAATAAGATTATCAACACAACGCATCTGAAGCAGTCGTATGGAAATCCTTTCAATTTTCCCGCAGCAGCAGCACAGCCGATGGTCACATCATCGGCGGCCCTCGCGATAGAGCGACTTCGCGAAACGACCAGCAAACGCTCAGCGCCGGCCACATTCACTTTCGGTACCGATAGTCAAATGCAAAATCTAAATCAACCGCTGGAGGGCGAGATGATGATGGACGGCGACGCCGTCGATCACGGCGGCCTCCTGACGCCCGAACACTTTCTCAGTGACGATATCAATTTGAGCGAATACGATCTGCTTACCGATTGGAAAGATGCAATTATAAACGATATGAATAGCGATAATGTAACGCAGCGCGATAATGACGTCGTACAATTCGCGCCCGAGGCAATGGTTAGTTGTGTAAACGCTACAACAGTCAACGAACATCACAACTATGCGCTGAAGCTCAACTTCGGCCAGCTTCTGCCGTCCGAAGGCGAGGCACTACCGACGCCTGATATAATCAACACGATACTCAACTATGATGAAGATACGCAGGGAATGGGAATTCAAGGACAGGTAAACAGTTTAGTTTTTCTTAGAAAAAAAATGACTTACGGTTTTTCCTGTTATAGTTGGTGACTCCTCAACAAATCAAACAAGAACTGCAGGCGTTGAAGGAAGAGGACCCGGAGATATTCTTCACCACCGAGCAGGAGCAGCACTCTTCACCCGAGGAATTCAAACCGCAGGACGATGACTCTTCCATGCAGTCGGCAGCATCTTCGATGGTGGTGGCACCTTCTAAAGGTAAGCGCCTCCGTCGTAAGAAGCAAGACTCCGACGATGAAGACTACGTCCCACCTTCACATACACCACGAAGGGGCGTAGTCAGACGCAAAACCATCAGAGTGGAAGACTCAGACGATGAGGACTACACCCCGGCGAAGATCCCGAAACGTGGTCGTCCTTCGAAAGCAAGTGTAAGCGCCCGTTCTTCAGAGTCCTCCGAATGCTCCAAGTACCGCGAGATGCGTGACAAGAACAACGAGGCTTCGAGACGGTCACGCCGAAAACGCAGAATGCAAGAGCGCGGTATTGAAGAAGAGTGCGAGACTCTCGAAATCGACAACGTCCGACTACGTGCCAAGGTTGCCGAAATGGAGAAATCCGTCGCGATGTATCGCAGCAACATCATGAGTCTACTCATGAACAAGGCAAACTAAGGAGGACTCCGGGGGCCGTCTTGAATTACCACCAATCTCAGAAAATATCGTGTGATTTTACAGGCGCCAGAGTCTGAATAATTTTAACAAAAAACAGCGCATAGTTAACCAGTATAATCATGTGTAATCCAGCATATATTGCCAACTATTTAATGAAAAACTAAAACGAACTAAAAAAGGCACATGTTTGAAAAATTTGGTTATGGGTTCAATAACTGTGTGTAATCTGTTTGTTTTTACGTACTTATGCATTTTATAAATGTTTTATACTATAGTGATGTTTCGTTGATTGCAAAATTATTATTTTGAATGCATTTGATTTGAAATGCATTTAGTTTTTAAGTTTTGTTTAATGTAGTGGAGTAGAAAGTTTATAGAACTCTAAACATTATTTGTATTTAATACATGATTATATTCAGTAATAAACAAAAGCAATTCAATTTTTTTCTATAAATATTCTTAATCATTTTCAGGTGCCGTATTCAAGAAGTGGTATTTTCAGTAACATTTAATATTGAAAAAAATCTTAATTCATCAGAAAGAAACACTAATTTCATTTTAAACAATTGTAAAAAACAAAGTGGAATTATAAAAATAGAATTGAAAACTTAAAAATTCTCTGAAGATATTGCAATCCTCATGGTGGAATATTTACGGCCTCAGAAGCTCCTCATAGGCAGGAATACCATTATTTGGATCAAATAGTTGAATAGCTAATGGATCTTTGCATGTAATCCTCGCCAACTTTTCTGTATTAGTATACGATTCGAGATGTTCCAGTACCACAATACGACTCTGAGAAAACATCTTCCGGTCGCTTAGAATGGCGTAGAATTGCTCAACCGGCTGGTCAAGCCATTCGCGTTTAATCTTCCGCAATTCTTCGCAGTCACTAATTAGTTCAATATTTCCATAATCGACGAAATGAACGCACATCCTGCCATTATAACGCATAGCTCTTGCTCGGTACCATAAGTTGTCGACATGGTACTTGGCAATGCATGTAAAGTTTTCGCGTAATTTGTCTGGTAACACTACGAACTGTTCAGACCAATGCTTCTGAATGTCTTTATGCAATAACTCAAAGCCGCCGGCACTTGGAGGACAATTCTTCAACTTGAAAATCACGGAATTATCACCGACGACATTCACAATCGATACCGAAAAGTACTCAGTGGTGGGCAGGTTGCGATAATTGTATCTTGGCACAAATCTAGAAGGGCTTAGCGGATTAGGCGTGCAAGACACCGGCCTAGGGGACGGAGTAGTCACTCGTCGGATTACCTTTTCGATAACGACATCATCATCACATTCAACACCAGCTTGGTTCGTGTTGGCGTTTGTCGATGTATGTCCCTCATCCTTGTCTGGTTTATTGAAAGCATTCTGGAAGAACGCATTCACGTCAATTTTACCACAACGAATCTTTGCTAATGCTGGTCGTCGCGTAGTTGCCTGATCCATTATCTCAAGATCAATGACTTTCTCCACAATCAGTCTATGAAAGGAATCAATGACACTGCTGGGAATGTCTGTAGCCAGAGGCACATTGTACAGTCGTACTTTCTTTGCCACCGTGGGTATGTCCATGTAAAATACCTTCTTCCATACCTCATCATATTTGCAATCTTCTACGTTGCCATAGTCGATCATTCGCACGCGTACCTCTTGCTGTTCGACATTCAAGCCAATAATTTCACCCCGATAGTACTTCTGGTTCAAGTGGTACTTGACTGTGCAGGGATTACCAACCTGCCAGACGACATTCGCCACGGACCTGGCTGGGTGAAAACGGTCCCATATTCTCTGCTCAAGTTCTTGCAATTGTATAGTGTCATCCATCAAGTTGTGAAAGTAAATATGTCCACTTTCGTCTACGTACGTTGCCACAGCCTGGAACTTACACTCGTCGATATAGTGTGCTGGTAACCAATGCTGTCGCTCGGTGCGATTGTAGCCTAGAGTTGGAACTGTTTCAAAAGACGTTGAATCATTTTCTGCAGTTGCACGGGACGGTTTCGGTCGCATGGCTGCACAAACATCGGCAGCACACCAAGGTGAAGTCAAAACAGCCAGTCCTTGTTTACAGACCCATTTATTCACGTTTTTTGTAATAATTTTAGAGGGATCCAAAGCTGATGGGATGATTGTTTCCCGTGTCCAGAGAATAACCGACGGTGTAGTTTCACCCGATACACACTTCAAACGAGTCATGTGGACATTTATGTTTTTGAGTAGCAAGTCGTTAAGATAGTCAGCAGCTGTGAGGGACCAACATTTTCCCAGTGGCTTAATACCATAGAGACACACAATCGAAGCCATTCCGGGTATACCGGCAAACTCTTCGGAAAGCTCTCCCATTGCGTTACCATCAAGTTTGAACTTCCTGCCAAAGTCGATGCCAATAACTTGGTACTGATTGTTCTGCAAACATTGCGTGACTTTCGCTCGCCAGTATTGTCGTGAGGTTTTGTCGTATGCCACGCAGACGTCATCAACATTCCATGTGTTGCGTTTGAGCTGCTGGTGTGTAGCTTGATACAGCTGAAATTTCAGATCGAATTTTTTCAGCTCCTTAACAAAGTCCTCCTCTTCAGTGATGTGCAGGTAAATGCAGTGTGGATTGACAACGTGAAGCACTTTGACTGGAACGAGGATTTGATCATCAGATTCGTTATCAGCATCATTCTCTTCTTCGTATTGGCCAGGATGTGATTGCAGGAGAAGGCTTGTGCCCACCGCGGCTTCGTCTGTTTCTGGGTGGATATCGTGACGTGGCCATTGCATATCTGTTGATCTGCATTTGTGAAATTCGATAGGTATTATTAAGTTCACAATGCAATGTTATTGAACAGCGGAGAGCTCAATTCAGGGAATCTAGTAGTCGGCAAATAATTGTGAAATGCGTATTGTGTTATGTAGAGAAGAGATCCGAGAATACCGGGGTAGTGAAGTACATACCGTAACAACAAGGTGTATTAAAAAGTAACAGTGTCTTTGAGTGTTGAAGTTGCACACAACATGTGTATCGCAGATTGTGTGTGGGAAGAAACCTCACAAGTTCACTTCAGGGAATCTAGCAGTTGGCAAGCAACTTACAATTTCAAACACCATTGAAGGCTCATAAAAATCCAGCAATCCTCAATGATTTAATGATTATTGACCACAAATTTTCAGATTTTTCTCTAATAAATCGTACTAATGTTCCTAATCGGACTCATTGCATTGATTACAATATATCCACCCTTTATTATTATCATTCGTACCAGTACTGAATCTTCCGATAAGCGAAAAGTTCATAATTCTTATTATACTTACATAAATCCCGTTGATAAAAGCCCCTGAGATTCGACCATTTTGGCATTAATACACAAATCATAGAAACTATATGAATCAAACAATATAACTTCGGGTATTTCCTGTTGACGATGTATTTGCAACGTTAGTGGTTTGGCGGTTTTCACCAAATTGTTGAGATAAGCAATTCCTGCTTGATTCTGCCCGTCGCCAGTGTAACTCAAATGTGCAAGACTGACTTTGTTTGCCTTAAAAAGCAATGGAGACATCGATAAAAATATTGCACAGGAAACATTAACTTAATTTCAATCAAATTCCTTCAAGACTTACCATCTTAGCAAAAGAAAAGAATTGTTTATTCAACCTAAACACATCCCTATACTTCACGATGTGTTCACTTCCAGCATCCACAAACAACACCTTCATTGTTCTATCGTTGTGGAAGGCCTCGAGTATGAGTCCGCGGTACCAGGTTTCCGGTACATTCTCTAAGTCTTTGTGGTTCGTTACCCGAACTGCGACGCCCATATTTACTATGGGGGCGTACAACCTCTCGTTTTTGAGATTATTCTGTTGCTTATAAAATAACCGCAGAGCAACCGTCTGGTGTTTCATGTATACCTCGTTAGCAATCTGCAAAAAATCAAAAATATAAAGATAATTAGTATTTGTCTATTGGTGTTTGCAAGAAAAGAAAGTACATACACTTTGTACGTATAATGTTATAGCATCAACAACGGAAACAATGCGTATAGATTCGCCTTCCATTTTCAGAAGTTCTTGTCGATACTTCAACATTTTTGATTTTTGGACGTACGGTACGGTGGTAACATCGTCAGCATTGTAGGTTGTTGCACGTCCGTGGAAAAGTATGGTATTTCGTAATGAAAAGGCGCTATTCTGTGCACTAACGTTTAAATCGACGACGTAGTGCGTTTGAACTACTTCCTTGATTTCCATTACTACTCTTGAACTGCACACAAATATAGAACAAGTATTCGGGTGCGTGAAAGTGAACCAGTTAATTGGTTCGAAAATGATTTACTATGTTTTTCTAGACGAACACAATGATTATATGTTACTAGATTAATGTAATGATTGCTACATGTTAGAAGATTAATTTAAACATATATACCCTGATAACATATCGTACATTAACTCGATATGTGATTCATTCCATGGCTCATCACGTCGTTCCACCAAATCGTATAGTTTGCATTCAAATGCAAAAGGTGGAATTAGGGCAAGCTCATCCGAAATAGTACGAATTCTAAAAAAATGCAGTTCATTTTAATGGTAAATATTAGGGGTGTCCAAACCTATCGGTCTCAATATCGATATGTTTTGATACGTGTCGATACATTCGTTTGATACATATTTCGATTGATTCCGGAAGGACGATCCCATTTCGGGGTCTCCTTTCCCTTTGGACCTAGTTTTTGATACTTACTCCTCAATGGGCACTTCACAAGTATGTCCGTAGTCAAGGAAATAAACGATGCACTTCGCTTCATCCGGCAGATATCTTTGTAGGAAAGCACGTCGCCAGCAAGAGTTACCAAAATTGACAATATACATTTCATCTGAAGATGCATCATTTTAGCAGTTAACTTAATTTACTTGTGAGTAGAATAATTACTTACTTGGAGCTGGTATTTCCACAGATGTGACGAGTGATTGATCAACAATTTTCTTTAACCGTTTGTTGAGTTCGGCAATATTCTTAGAATGTGCTCCCAATTGAATGAAAAATTTTCCTGGAGAGATAATATGTGTAACGTTGACGTTATGCATTGTATCTGCGAATAAAAATATTTAATCGTATTAATATATTTGTGTTTGGTTTGTTATTTTTCAAAGAATTTGTGTGATTCTTCCACGTAAAGCAATTTTCAAGGAGTGTTTATGTTCGCTAAAACATTACCATTTACATTCTTCTCGATAATTTAACAATTAGTTTATTTTGACACTTTATACATTTAAAGTCTATAAAATCTCTTTGATTAAATGATCAAATATTAAGAGGACCCTACACGAGAGGACCCTGTCAAGTTTTAGATTTTTTATTTTTTTCATATTTTCCGTATTGCTAGGATTATAAATAAAGCATCGATCGAATCAGCGTGAAAATATCTTCAAACTCTTGGGACAGTTTTTCATTTGATTACTTAGAACCGATATTACAGTTTATTAAAGATATTAAAGTTTTAATTTCACGTTTTAGTTCCGTATTTACGCGGTGGAAATTCATAGTACACAAATCGTAGAATCCACATTCATGAAGCGATTGATACTCTATGAAATGTAGTTTGTTTCGATATACCCAATGTGGATTAATTTAATCTGTGAGAAATCTGACGTACAAAATAAATCGTAGTAATCTTGAGTTTTCAATCCTCAGTCCCGAAAATTCCGATCTTTATCAATAGATAGCGCCAGCAGGCTTATAACTACAATTAAATTCCCCTTTTTTGGACTAGAAGTAACCATTGTGATTTTCGTAGGGAAATTTTAAGTTGTTGAATTCAAACGAATGTCAAGTGGACTTACTCTCATTCAAATTAATTGGAAATCCTTTAAATAATTCATCGTCATTCGAAGTGGATGTGGAAGCATTGGTAGTATCAGACTTTTTTCGTTCTCCTTGAAACTCTAAAGATATAAACACAATCAACTTATAAACACTATTACTATTTATATTTACTGCAAATACTACCTGATTGCGCAGCATTTCCTATTGCGTTTTCCTGCAGACCTTCAACAGACTCTGGATCTTCAGTGACTAAGTTAAACTCTTTTCCAACGGCCGTGATCAACTGGAAATGCTTCATCAAGTCGTCGATGAAATTAGCGAAACGAAACGCCTGGTTCTTATCGCACACGTCAGCTGATAGCTCTTTAACTTGCAAGGCGTGCGGCAAATCTCCAGCCACTGCCATGCGCTGCATAAGCAAATCGACATTCTCCTGCTCATTACCGTTTGGCGGTTTATTGATAACACCGTCGCCGGATGCAACCAATTCCTGCAGGATCCTGATATTCTCCATGGCTGTGCGCTCGGCCGCTTGTATAGTCTTCAAGGAGCTGTTCGCCATAGATGCTGCCTCTTGCAGGAGATTCGTTTCAATCAACTGCAGTTTACCATAGATGGCCTGGAAACAGTTGGTAATGGATGTCTTTAGCTTCAAGTCTACTTTAGGCTTGCTCTTCTGAAGCTCGCCAATGATTGTCTGGAAGACAAAGAAAAGAAAAGAATGTGAGGTAATGATGTATTTTTGGTGATGACTTGTGTGATGGTGAAGTTGAGCTTTGTTGCTTGGTTTTGTTGCATTGTTTGGCATCATTTTCAAGGAGTACTAGTATGATCATGAATGTTATTGTTCTTAGAGTAGTTTTATCGATTTAAATCTTTAAAAAAATCGATATTTTATTGTTGTAACATTTAGGAACTACAAATATACATAACAATGATGTACTGATTGGAACTGTGATATATCGTGATCTATTCTTCTGATTTCAATGCTTAAATATGCGAAGAACACTCGAAATGGACTTCTGGAGAAGATTGGTCCGCAAATCGAGATGGGAACGAGTACCAAACAAAACAATAAGAGAAATGATGGGAGTGAACATCGACATAGTCATTGAGGTCGAAAGAAGGTAGCTGGAAAGGAACGGACAGGCAAAGGATGAGTGAAGAAAGTTTCAAAGGCGAAAATACCACGAGAAGAGGTAGGCGGAAACGTTCATGGCTACAAGGAATACAGAAATATCTATCCGAATGATATCGTACAGAGGAAGACAAAACCATATACAAACCATGAAACCTGGAAGGAGGGAACCAGAAAGCGTAAAGCGTTATAGGCTCTGGAGGATGATGATGAAGTTTTCTTCTGCATTCGTTCTTTAGGAAACATCCCACAGGATAATCTGAGTCTGTATGTTTATATAGTAGTATGTACTGTAGACTCAGCCCTCGCTTAGGATGCCTTCGAAAAATGTCCCAATAAAGCAGAGTCTACTGGATATTGCCAAGATGCCAAACAATAGAGACTAAACATATAAATACGATATAGAAAATATGTAAATAACCCTAGTGCGTAGCAATTACATCATACGCAATTACACCCGGCAAAGATCGACACAACTTTAGCAGCTCACGTCAATTGTTTCAAGTTGCAAAGCAACCAGCCAGCCAGCCAGCCAGCCAGCCAGCCAGCCAGCCAACAAGCAAGCATGCGAACCACTCTAAGTGTCCCACCTTCTTCAGCATGTTCAGGTAGGCATTGCAAGAAGGCGCCCACTACTTGGCGAAAGAAAAGCAAAAGTCTATACCTCATACGCGCAGCCAAAGCGCCAGTACGCCACGAGATGTGCGCGTAGTTGGCGAAACCGCGAGTCTCCCAATCAGATAAGCAGCACCTCTCTCCTGCCAATCTCTTCATCAAACCGCTTGCCAAACCACAGTAGTTAGAGTGACACGACGCAGTGACCAACCGAAAGTGCAAAAAGTTTCACTTGCATACCACCGTTGTCGCACCGAAACATTTTCATCTTCGGCCGACGAGTAAAACAGTTTCCATAACGCAGCTGCCTGGAATTACGATAGACTTTACAATGCGTCCATTACACGGTGTGCATACAGTGCTGATTATTCTAGGATATTTATTAATTACAGGTGAGCATTATGAACGGTGCTTCATTTTGAGGTGAAGGAAGAGGAGGGGGAGGAGGAGGAGGTGCGCTGTGATTATCTTCTATCTAACCAACTCTCATCCTGCGGCTCGTTTTCAACATTTATTTTGTCGTTTGCTTGGCGAGTTTCTTGCGAGAACTGAGAGAACTTATTCGCACATTGTGTGCGCACTTTGAACTCGAAGGCCTCGTCAATAAATTGCTGTTTTCCTTTAGATTTCTATAGTTTTTTTTTTAAGCATAAGACATACAATGTTTTAAGAAGCACAAAACGCTTGCAATTACCGACAGGCAACATCTATAAACATTAACATAAATAACCTTTGTTTATCTAGCAACATTTTATTGTAGTATGTAAAATATGTATGACTAAAACGTATAATAGGCAATTTTTCACATTAAATTATGTTATGCAGTTTTTAATTTGCATGATATTAGACAAACTCACGGTTTAATCTGTCGCGAATCGATTGTTGTTCGTCAGTTATTTCTTTCGTTCTAAGATCTTTTCAAACTCCTTATACGTTTTTCCTACGTATAAATATTTCAACTTAATGAAGATTTATATTCCTTTAAATTCACTTGTGTGTGAAATGTATGAATTAAATTATGTTTATAAATAAAATTCACACGGTATATCATATTATAGTCACACCTAAATCCAATATCATCAGAATAAAGCGGTAGATACATAGAGCGCTTTGCGAACAATTTTCGTTTCATGTTTGCACTTTATCGTTGCAGCTAATTATCGGTAGTTTATCGTGCGTCAGCATGTGTAGAGGTAATTTTTAAGGGAGAGGCGAAGAATCGGATAGATATATGTGTAGATAGAGTTATATCTACTCTGCAGTTCATGTCCTTGAAACTGTACCACACTTTTAGTTTCTATTAGTTTAACTATTAAAGGGGAAATTTCATGTACCGCAAATTTTTTGGTCCAGTTTTTGGTTCGGATTCAATAGTTGAACTATTCAAGAATATTCCCTCAAAATTTCAAGTCCAGAGCAGCTGTATATACGAAGTTATAACTTATAAAGTTCATAAAAAATATAATATTCTTATATTTCCCAAACTTTATAAGCGTTCTTCTCGCAACAACGTTCTTCGACTTTGCGTACGCGATTGCGGAAATTATACCAAACCCATTTTGGCACTGTTTGCATTGGCTCATAGTCTCATAAATTCTGCACTTCATTTATATCAGCTTATATGCTCACGGCAATAGAGGAACGTCACACAATATGAGTACGAGAAGAACGTCTTATACGAGCACGGACTGGTTAAAAACGTGTAAATTAGGTAATGTTCATTGACATTTACACTGTGGCAGTAAGTACTTTTACTTTTAAGTTAAGACGCCGAAACGAAATTATGCCAAATATTCCACATTATTTGGGTTTTGGGCAAATTACATTCAGATTTATATTGCGAAATACATTAGGCAGGAAACACCTTAATTGAAATTGAACGAGTTTAGAACTTGACCTAAACAAAGTGTGGGCTTTAAGAATGTTGATTTAAGGCAGAGAATTTAAAACGAGCTAAAATTCGATATATTCAGTCATCTTAGGCGTTCGTTACACAGCCGGTGTCGCTCGCGTGGCTTCGTTTCGTGGTTTCCTTAACTCTTTAATGTTGAGATCGATACATAGAGGTTCATATCATTAGAATATAGAATTTTATATCATTAGAATCATAAATTCAATTGAAATTCATTATATTGACTATATACAAATTACACTGATTAAAATCATTCACCAGGTCAAAAAAATTACGATTTTACCGATTTTATTTTCATTCAGGTACTTCAAAAGGTAATTCAAAACGCTTCGAATACTTCAAGGGCACACTGTATTTTTTCCACAATACAGAAATGATTTTTAAGATAAATGGGCGCCATATTGATATCGCCTCATTCGATAGGCTCAATTGCGTACACTCTAGCGCATTTAATTTTCATCCAAAATAGAAAAACCAACATGTTTTGCATAAAACTGTCTTGACTATGACGTCGAGTATTTTCAATAAAAAAATAATAAAATGGCATATATTTATCAAATTTAAAATGCATTTTTCGCATCAAAAATCTACTTAAACATACGAAAAACATAAGTAATAAGTAATCTTTTGTTCAAAAAACAACAGCCGTCATATTCTAGAGAATTTAATTATCTATAACATGAGCCGTCATCCAGCTAACTCGGTTCAGTACATTTTTCTCAATCGTGTACGCAAAGTCGAAAGACAATGTTGCGTTTAACGTTGAGTAAACATACACTATATATTTTTATGAACATTTTAAGCTATAACTTCGTAAATATTACAGATATCAACTTCAAATTTTTAGGGAATATTCTTAAATAGTTTAGCTAATGATTAAGACTATTTCGAAAATAAAAATTTTAACATATTATATTGTCAAAATCAAGTGAAATAAAAACAGTGTCTGCTAAGAACAGAACAAAAGAGTAGCCATCATAATATGTAAATGTAAAATCGTCTGCAATTTTATAAATTAACATGAAATTCATTTACAAGGCCACCAAGATCTCTCTGTGCTGAGAACAGACGCAGAGTTGTTAAAAAAACAAAGTTAAAAAATGTTTAAAACATCTAAAATGTTTGTGTTTACACAACAAATTTAGTTAAAACAACAAGTTCCACTACTATTTTGATGACATAACACGTACATTTCAACTAATTCCGAAAATTTTAACACAAATTCCGTAAATAACAATACGGAATTTGAGTAAATTCATCTTTAAATAATAAAAATATGGAAAATTCATGAATTCAATGCTGACGAGAACATGCATTTGAGAACATGAGTTGAGAACAGAATAACAAATCACTGCTGAACTCTAAAGCAATTAAACGTCGAAAGAATAGCCCATATATATGAGTGGGTTCTAATTGCCATGTAAATACAATTCATACTGTCTTCTGTATAATGTTTTACAATTCCCAGTCCTGCTGGTACGCCTTTGTTTAAAATATTTCAAGTTTTTGATTTAACGAATGCTATTTTGCATAGTGTTGTGCGAATTAATTAACCATGAAAATTGCATCGGACAATGATGTTATACCATCTTGAAATATACTTTATTTATGTAGAATCGCTTTATTTATGTAATATACATACCATACATCATCGCATCCGAAACATCATTTGTGATTAAGGTGGCCTATTAGGGAAGTAATTACACTTTCACCTCATTAATCTTATCTGTTCTCGGGGGTAATTGGCATATATATATCAAATTATTCATTATTTCATGTACTTTCAATCGGTATAAATATGTTCCTGATTTTTGGCGGATTGCAGTCACTTCAAACCACTGCGCGTCGTCTCGCCCGTTTATAATTAGTTTCTAGTCTAAATCTACATGTATATCACCATATTTCCTACAAATCCAAGAGGTCAAGTCCGTGACCTCTCTTTGTTAGACCACTTTTATAAGAAAGGACGTATGGGCACCTATATCATACAACTCTAAAAGTAAAACTTCAATATACTCCTATCCTTTCATAGAAAACAAAAGTAAAATCATATAAAATTCATTTCATAAGCGCAATATCAAAGTGCTTCTTGCACACACACCTGTCCGGACGTTTAACAAATCCGCTTAATTAATCCAAGCTTCATGCCGCCGCCGGCGCGGCGTGCATGTTTCAATCTAATAAGTAACGAAATCGTGCGGCCCGTCGGCGGCACACACGGCACCTCGCCAACGCCATTGCGTAATAGCTTCCTTCATGATAAGCGATATAATCCACCGCTATTTAGATATCTGTATAATTCTGTAATTCGCGCCGCAAACAACTCTTCACATCTCTTCACAGCATTTTCACGGCATGATTTTGTGTCTTCCGGTTCGCTACAACTCGATTATTGAATTACGTAATTACAATTTTTATGAATTTGTTCTTTTCTAATGTTTTCCAAACTTATAAACCATCCAAGCAAGGTTATAAATGTTAACAGTTCAACTCTAACATTCTAAAGCGAATTATTTACAATAATTTTAATTGATCTAATCGAGAGGCAAAACAGTAAAACAACCAGCACAATTTAAAACGTCAATAGTTTTGATTTATTGCCTGTGTTTGCCATGGTTTTACGGTTAGTTTTAAGCATCGATTTAAACGTTTTCTTTACCAATAAGCCTTTATGAATAACGTTTGAATACTGCAAACATTATTTCCAAAGGAAACTAATTAATTATTAAGTATCTCCGCTTTCCATTTTACTCGCAACGTGTTTTTCTTCGTGTTTTCTTCATTGATTTATTTAAATAATTAAGAACCATTTGAGAACTATTTAAGAGGGAAAGTTGAGCACATTACTGAGCTAAAGAAAGGAATTCGCATATTACAGAGGTTCCGTTAAAAATAGTGAATCATCGTTTGCAAACAAGTAACATCACAACATGTTTAACCTATACCATTTTATCCCAGCAAAGAAGCTAGAAGATATACAATAGCAATATACCTTCCAGAGATGAACATTTTATAACCAACTATAATAAATTTGTGTAACAATGCGGAACTTATCCGACGAAGCAAAACATCAAGCAGAAACCGCACATCTCTACTGAAGGATTGGCAAATACACACCTACATACATACGCGTACATGTGGTGAAGGCAGTCGAAGTTACCATCATCAAGTTAGACGCATGCAATTTATTTACACGGTGCAGATTTATAACTTTCATTCGTCTTAAAATCTTCATCATCGTGTTGATTTCATCAAACGCATGCTTCTTTGATTCTACTTCCTCAATGTATAGAATTTTACAAAATAATCTGTGATTTATTAAGGCTGCTTATTTCAACATCGCTTTTTACGTTATTCAACCGATTCTACGGTAACTGTAAACGCAATACATTAATTGTATGCTATATAATTAATGTAATACCTTATTAACGAAAAATAGACATCAAAAGACATGAAAATAATCGAGATCCTAATCGTTAAACATCAAATTATCAGAGTTATTACCAATTAATGTACGCGCAAACAAGACTTTTAAAATTAGGCACGATTGGTTCATTGGTTCGCACCTTGACAATTAGCACAATTCTCAAACCGAGATAATTACTCGATGTTACGCTAATTGCACGTGTAATATCAGTTTTATGGTGTGGTTCCAGTCTTCAACTAGGCCTCCTGCACGTGAAGAAAGAACCAGTTCGAGTTTGATTGACATTTGTCTCCACGAAAGAAAACAGAAACCACCTGTGTGCGTCTTGTTAAATCTTGAAATTACCAAATATAGCACTTGGAAATGTCAAGTGTTATATTTTTCTGGGTAAATTGTTCAACTTTTTTAGTTGTACTTTGAAATTTCAAAGAGAAACCTTCATTTTGCTATGTAATGTGTCTAATATTAAATTAAAATGGTTCACATTTTAGTCATTTAGTCATTTTTCGGAACTCAATTTTTGCAGGTTAGATTTCTAATTGATTGCACTATCTTTGAGCTTCGCAGAATATAGCAAAACAAAGTACATTCAATCGAGAATCAATTACGATATAAATGAGAATTCTACGATTTGTATAGCAGAAATTATGTTAAAGCAAACTTTAAATTTCACATTTTAGCTCCGTCATTTGGCATAGCTACTTCCTATCACAAATCATTCCATATACGTTGATAATTATTATTTTTAATACTTAATTTTGTTATTTTCATTGCTAATACATTGATTACTCATGCCAATAATTGTTTATGAATATATTTAATGACTATAATTAATCATTTCTGGTTAAACTTTAAATTTGTTTAAAAAATTGTTATTTTACGAGTAAATCGCACGGAAACAACCATAACCTCTAAAATTCTTAAAACATTTCAACAATTGCATCAAATTCTAACATAAATAAAGAATTTCTTGAAAAGTACATTAATAAAAAGAAGTCGTACGCTGATAGAATCAATTTATAAAAGTTAACAAACGCGTTAACCTTCTCAACGTCGTAATTTTGTTGGTTTGCCATAAATTATGTCACAAACGACGTAAATCAAAAGCACGGAGAACCTGCCTTTAGGTTATTTTTCCTGTCGCAAACGTAGGCCAATCAATCCAATCAATTCTAGCCGTATTAACCGCATCAACTTGGTATCCTGGTAGCATACAGTTTAAATTGCCATAATGAGCGATCAAGTACTTATCTATTGCATTTGTCCTGTTTGACTGCAGCTGCGTGTTACAGTGTTTGATTGTTTGATTGTAGCCTTTTCACTCGAATGTCTTTGGGCATAGAATCGGAAAAAAAAAACGGCAAGTTTTATACTTATAAAGCACATGATTTGTTCGTCCGGTTTAGGTCAAGGATTCGTCAGGCGTTTAGAACGCACCGCACGACTTCTGCTGAATGGTTCTAGTGTTTTGTTTCCACTGGTACCTCGGGTACAGCACCAGAGGTGGTGCTTAAGATTGTCACGCATTATGAAAATTATAGACTATTGTTTGCGTCTTGCAAATGTTTTATTTCGTTCTGTAATTAATGCGTCGTCAGATGATGGTTGAATAGGCGCATTGGTAGAATTTTGTGAGGTTATGCACAAAAATAGTGGAGTTGATGTATAGTTGATTAAATTGTTGATAGAAGGAGACAATTTTATGGGAAATAGAAATGGACATAAAACGTTTCAATAACTATAATTCCCACCTCAAGGTCTTTCTAGGTAGATTTGTTGTGTCCATTTTACACCTACTTAATTCGTCGCTACACCAAATATTACAAACGGTTATTATTCGAGGCGCATATCAATTTGAAATTTCGAGAACATATTTCTGAATAGTTTAACAATTGAATAAAAAAAATCCACAAGAATACGTAGATAAATCAAGAAATAAAAGCGCAAATTGGTTATTTATCATCATAAAAGTGTGAAATCAAAGCGAAAGGAATATTTATCATATGAAATCATCAGTCATCGTTTGAAAGTTTTTTAAATGCCTCTCTGAACGTTTCTTATAAAACAATGAATCTCTATGTAGAGAATCGGAATTTGCCACTGATCTGGGATGGAAAAACGTAACAAAACTCGTTTTAATATGATATAAATAACTAACATAAATAAACTAAGTGTAATCTCTCTTTTTTGGTTTGTAATTTCCAGACGACAGGCAAGAACAAGGAGCTAATATCAAATTTTACAAGCCCAGACACTAAATAAACATATGTAATTATATTAAGTAACATGTAATATGAAGCAATCGCATAACTTTGTAATTAAACCGCGTGAGTTGAGTAGAAAAATGCAATTCATATTCGTAGAATCATTAAAGGTTTTCATACCCAGTTTACTAATCTACATACTCATATTTATTTATTGTTTTTTATCAATATCTTTCATCTATCCAAAGCGGGCACAAATAGAAATGTTTGTGGTATTTAAAAGCTCCACCCAAAATATAAGCCTGGTGGCAAAGAGCGCGATTTGCAAACGCAATAAAGTCAACACCTCCGTACAACACTGCTATGTTATTATAAAGGGCGTGGTTTATAGTGGCCCAATTTGATGTTTCGAAAGTATCTCCTCACACGCCCGTGTGTGCAATAATATCGATAACAAAAGCGGGCAACGCGGACGTTGCTGTGATTAATGAACTTTCGTGCGATATAAAAACAAACGCTGATTAGATTTGTTTATTTTTCTTGGTGTGGTTCTTTTAGTGACCTTTTATACGAATCCACATTTTTGTGTTGCAATATTTAAATTGCTCTGTGGTTCAGTGATTTACTGAAATGTTATACTAGTCAGTATAGGAGATAAACAAAGATTAAAGACAAAGTAGTTTATGTAATATGTGCAAGGTATAGAGTATGATGCATGGTGATTTGTATGAAAACAACCGATAAATGCATGAAATATGTTATAGGTTAGAGAAATATTAATACCATGATAAAGTATATAAAAAGGGAAATAAATTGATGTACGTGGCATTTTGTTCGATTGATGGATAAGGGTGAAAAACCCCTATTGAAGTTCAGATTCAAAATTTCATAAATTAGCTCATTTTAAAAGAAATATAAAAGAGTTTTAACGTAAAGGGATTGGAATAAGTTTGATACCGTGAGAAAGTAGAAGAGTTGGGGATGATTTTGATGTTTGTTTTATCCTTATAGCTTCATATTTAGTATGAAAAATCTAGAGCTAAAGCACTCCTCGAAAATTGCGTAAAGAGCGCGTGAAGTCGTTCGCAAAAAGGTACAGGTCCGTTCTTTAGGATGTGTGCCTAATAGGCGGCTGTTCCGATTGAGCGGAGTATACTTTAATATGTTGCTAAGCTAACCCGGAAATAGAAAATTTGCGCACGACGTAAAAAGAAGCAATTTCCAGAAGCTAGAAAATGGCAAAGCAAATAATTCCGAATACGAAAGATGCCAGTCGCCGTTTAGAAAGCAATTTTCTCAGTTCGATTATGCAATACATCTTGGACTTCTTGCACTTCCAAGAAGAGAATAAAATCAAAATAAAATTGAATACCAAAACGAATAGTTTATAGCTGCGGTTTCTTCTTACAGTCAGTCTTTTTCTGTTATTTCCAATTCATTACGAGTATTACTTACAAATGGTCATCGACAGTTTGATATAAACAATCACAACAAATAGTCAAATAATAAATAAAGTCATAATACATACGAATCTGTTACTATTCAATTGGAAATTAATACATTAATCAAGTTCAAAATCTCGCACAATTCACACTTGTAAAACATACCAACTGCCTCAACTTGATCCAACTTTATGGTCTACTTGCTTCGAATTACTCGAAAGATTGCAAGTGTATAATCTGCATCTAATCTCCTACTTAATATTTCAATCGTCTTAAAATGCACATATGGACGACAGACAGAATAGAGAATAGAACATGTGCTTGATTTATGCAAATTGCGGCATGTATATTATTCGTCGTATGCATAGATAAGAACATGGCAGCGAATTTTCTGCCAAAGGTATAAAAATGTGATTTAGTGCACTTAATTAAAATTAAATCTTTAACTTCCAAACGTGTTAAGCAATCGCAATTTTGCAAAATTCACATTGTTATTGTATTAGTCCATTATTGCATCGTTAACCTTAACACCGAAATAAGCTAATCACATTTTATGCAAGTTTATGCGTAAAATTATTCAATTAAAGTTTTGGTTTTTATGCAATTGTTGTGTAACGTGGATTAATCGTGGTGTAAGTCGCAGAGAATGTCATGAAATTTACCAAAAAGTAATGATAAATTTAAAAAGAATTAATATATGCTTATTTAATAGCGACAAAACATAAAATGTTGAATTTTATTTTTATAATTCAGATTTAAAAAAAAAATCAATTTTGTAGCCGTATAAAATGAAAGTACTAAATTTTCAACAATCGAAGAAAAAAAAAACTAGAGATCTTATTAGTATTACTTTGTACTTGATCTGTAGTGACATTTTATTTATTGGCATATTTCTTCTGACCATTCCATTGCATAGATTCATTGTAATAAGTAGTAAGTAAAACTAACTAACACTTAACAGCCTAAATATTTTTGAACAAAACTTCCACTTCTTCTGTACATTCACTTCCTTCACTCCTTAGGTACTTTCAATTAGACGCCTCCCCGTACTTGATAGTGGGTAAGAGTCTACTCCGCGCTGCTCCCTTCCGCTTTGATAACTCCTTCAAAATTGCCACCCCTCTTACATCCACACTCAGCCACTCTTTCCCTCTCCCTTTTTTTCCATTGGCTATCACGCGCCCACTCCTCTTTCATTCCTAGACAATCACTCCCTAGCTGCTCCCAGGAATCTCTCCCCCTTCCATACGGTACACACCTGACATATTCATCTCCCATCCACATCTTCCATCCCCTCTCTTTCGATCCACAACAGGCTGGCTGATAGCCAGACAGCAAAGGTTGCGTCAATATATCTGGGTCTCATCCCGATTGTCTATACTGTTTGGTATAGCGGATTATAGGTGCTTCTTTCGATATTATTTTGCCGTTCCTGCTCCTCCACCTCCCCTCCTATCGTTCCGACTTTCACGCTTAACTCCTTCTTTATCAGCAACCGGCCCACCGGCACCTCTGACAATCCTACCGCTTCATACGCCTTTTCCCTACAACTAGCCCAAGCCTTCGCCGACCTCCTTGCACACAATTCCCAGACATATTTAACCAGTCTCTCATCACCCATTCTGTTCGCACAGTTTTCATATCTTGCAACCCTATACATGCTCTCCCATCTCATTGACCTTCTCCCTGTTTCCTGCAATACTATATAACTTGGTGTGGATCTTTCCAGTTTCATACAAGTATAATAGAACAACTATAATATATGCATACGCTTTGCAGTGGCTTATCTAATAGGCGCTTTCGTTTGGCACGATGTTCGTGTAACTGTAGAGTTTGATTTATTGGAATGAGGCCGCCGTTCATACATTGTGCGTTATGCCTAATGGCATTATTTAGGTTTGACCTCATATTTCACTGCATTTTTCTGTTCCGAATTTGTTATACCAACAGAAAATCTTGATATACAACAAAAAGGCTTGACTATACTTGTTGTACATCGACGAACATCCTACTGATTTAAGGCGAGCGAAAAATTTGGAAAAAAATGTGTTGCACTGTAAAGAACGAAAACATAAAAAATAGCATATCTCTCAAGTTGCATCGAAACACACATTTTACAACAAGAAAAGTTAAATTCGTATCGTTAGTTTTTGAGATATAGATCGTCAAAAATCATAACGCATATAAAAACAATTCTCAGCCAAGCGCAAATTATTTCACAAACACAAAAGACAATTAATTAAACACTAGATTACCCAATCGTGCTTCTAAACACATTTGATTGCTCACACATCAAATTAATTAGCAGTAATCACGACCTCAATCAACCCACAGCTCGCCGTAAATTAACTAATAATAAAACTACGTCCATTAAAACGTTGAAACACTGCCCACCGTTTTCCATTGAAATATTAAAATCGTCTCGCGAGTATTTATTTTTTTCTAAAACGAACGATGCGTAAAATTTCCAAGCGTGGTCTTAATTAACGCTATTAATTCACAGCCAACAATCTGTGAATAAGCGCTGAATGTTGTCTGTGTGTGTGTGTGTGTGTGTTTCGACGCAAATGCTTCGGATGCAAGTAAACAGCAAGAGCACTAATAACATTGTACTCCCTCGGCATTCATCGGTAACATTGTATTGAATAGATAATATTCGCGATTGAATGGAGCACTGATCAAGTGAATTGCAAATAGTAAAAATTCCGGATTGTTGTTCTCTCGCCGGCTGTGCAGCGTTGAAGCTTTGCAGCACAAGATCAATAACAATTATTTGCCAACGTAGGACGCAAAATAGTATTGTGCACAATTACTCATATTTGTGATTATTATTGTTGTTAAAGGAGGAATGTTAAATGTTAACTATCGGTGCGTACAATTACTGTTGAATTATTTTCAATTATGAGATGGCGTATTTGTTAATTCAAGCGTGCCGTGTATAAACGTTTAATTTGTTTATGATATAAGTCGATTTATTAATTAGATTAGTGCTGTTTTTTTTTTTGTTTAAATGGGTGTTGCCGGCGTAGTCTAACCGGAACAAGTGGCCCATTGGAAAGGGAGCTGCTACTATTATAGCGGTCTTCGCCCTACCCTTATAATCTAATAATAAGCGTTGATACACCTCGGCAACGCTACGGAAGCAGTTCCTCGAGGTGTATTCCCTTAACCCGTTTGTCTGGTGATTATTCCTTCTGTTTGAGAACTTTCTCACAGAAGGAGACTACCGCAGACCATGCTTTTTCGCATTGTGTGACTGACTCTCCAGCATGTCCAGGCGTTGGGTGCTCCATGCAGGACAAGAGATCAAAGTATGCTCGGCACTGTCTGGAACGGCCAAGGAGCAGTATCGACATGTGTCGTCTGGGCGCTTTCCGATGGGTTTGAAATACGCGCCGAATACCCCGTGTCCCGTCATCATTTGAGTCAGGTAGAAGTTACAGGTCCCGTGGGGTCTATCTAACCAAGTACGGTTGACCGGAATCTACCGCTTTACCCACTTCGACGTTGTGCCTAGGTTAGGTCCATCGCTCCTCCCAGCTGTACACTATATCTGCTATCGCCGTGTTATTATCCTGTTTCTTTTCGTGGGGTCGCTGATTTCGCTGTTCCACTAAGAGATCCGCCGGCGATATGCCTGCTAATAATACCTCTGCTACTTTCGTGGAGACCGTGCAATTTGTGTAATTTGTTAATAATTTTAATAATTTAGTTAATGTGATATTATGTAAACATTTCTGTTCAAAGTTTTGTAAATAAACATTTAGTTACGAATCCGTGGAACGCAGTTTTCCTAGTTAATTTTCAACTTCCAAACCGCGCGACCAATGTAAATGATATTTTACATCTCCATAGTACTTGTTGATGTTTTCGTCAGTTTTCCGGTAAATATTACGTATTACAAATGTAATACATTCAAAGTTATCATTTATTAAATCGACATATACATTTCATATTTTGCTTTTAGAAATTTACAAGATTTCTACAAGCAAAATGTGTAAAATCCAAAGAAAGCGCTTTTCTTCGTTTATGGGCTCGTAAACTTGCGTTTTCTGAGACAAACGAACTCAAAATAGACCAAACTTATACTACATTGATTAATAAACATTAGTTTATAGCTCATATTATTGTCAAAGTTATACTTCTCCTTTTCAAGGGAAAACAATGAAGTAATTATTCCAACTAATACATTACAAAACAAACAGGGAACAACATCAACTTTTAATTAGTAAAACACGTTATGATTATTGTTAGTTATTGTTTATTGATTTGAAATGAAATGGTAGTTTTGTTAATTACCATTATAATTACTTAAATATCTATAATTTATGTAATTAATATCGTAAATGGTAGAATTCCAAGTTGAGAAAATGACCATTTCAAGTCAAATGCGAAGTCCAAACGAAATCTGCACAAATTATCTTGTATTTTTGACGTATAAGGTCAACATTTTGTGGGTAATTAGAAACATTTCCTCAATTTTACGTTTAATTCGTTTCTTCTTGAGAATTCAAGGTTATATTCATCATGAACAAAGATTTTATTGTTTAATGACATTTGTATGGTCTTTGTAAAGCTATTTATTGTTTCAATTTCCATTAATTAATAACCTTTGTTTGCTCGGTAAGGAACCTTAACATGAAAATACGAAAAAAGCGATTTTTGTAGTTTGCATTGTGCAAATTGTTACAAACTGGCGTAAAATAGATTAAATTTTTACTGGATTAATCGGTAAATAAGAATTTGCCTTTAATTTCATTGTAAAATAAATGTAATTGAGTCGTTAAAACTATAAATTCATGTTGAAATAGGTTTTTTGTCCATTTTAACACACAAACGATAATAAATCAAGCTAAACGTGCAAATATTCTCAATAATTTCATTAAATTTTACTACCTCTCTTTATGTTATTACCTAGACTAAGTAAATTTAACGTTCCAACAAAGATAACATGTTTACTAAACTGAAATTTAATAGAAACTGCTTTTATAAGGCATCAGTTTTCTTCAGAGCTACTTTCACATCTACAATAGACCATTACTCATTATTTTTCCACCTTAAGAAGGAAATAGTTTGATTGGCACGTGTGCCTTTCTTCAATTAATCATAATTAACAAAACCAACAAGACACACTCACTTATTTTTCTCCTCCTCCTCCTCTTCCTCCTCCTCAGCGCTCTTCGTTATTTTTCTCTTTATATCATAGGCGTTAATATCAGCAAAATAAGCAATTAAAAAAACCTGAATGGTCAATCATCTGATATTATCGCCGGAGAATGAAAGCCGCTAACCACATCCAACGATCGCACTTTACTGCATCTGATAAGAAAACGCTAATAATCATCGTCACATCAGCGCTCTTGATTTGCGACGACCGCTCACAATCACTCGCCGATCTCATCATCTCAAGATGAATAGAGCGATAAAGAATACACGTATGACGTACAGAGTTCGTTCTCTTCGATGTGTCTCAGCGCGTGAGTAATTGCGCCTAATTGCGTGCCGATTCCGTAATTGTTATTGCACGTGCGGTAAATGCGCCTGTTTGCAGATCGTCGATCGCATCAACTCCCTACTAACATATTGGCGCAAGTCTCATGCCGAGAAAACTAGTTTCCCCGGCGAAAAACACGCATTTAATCGTAATAATCGGCATAGTAATAATGCCCAATTATGCCGATAAAATAAGTGTATTTTCACCATAAATCTGTGTCATGGTGAAAATCTGAATTAGCGGTAATCAAATGTGATATGTCTTAAATCTTTTGATTATGAATTCCGATATATCTTAGTATGTAATTATAGCTTTATTATACGATTGTTGGGCGCTTGGTTCAGGTGCGAATTTCAATACAAGACAGCGTGACATTTGGTGAGGCGAATATGCTCTGCGTGCACACGCGGTCTGCGTGTGTTTTTTTCGAGTTAGAATGCAGGCAGCCAGACGAGGCGATTGGCAAATACACTGACGCTTACAACCAACGCTTAATTTTAATCCGATTGGCAAGCATCGGAGAGACCCTTTCACTGCACATCGGACAATGCACTGGGAGCAATGGGAACTTCGAAAGACTGGTTAGGTTAGCTCAAGAAGCTCGAGAAGCTTATTTCTTGAGCCTGTTTGCAATGAGTTAAGAGAACGAACTACATTATGAAAAGGATTTAGATGTATAAAAATGATTTGACATTTTCGCGTTATTTAACAACTCCAATAACTGAGTATTTTCAGAAACAATCTTGGACTACATTATCCAAGAAATTGAATAGAGCTAAGCATAGCAGTGGATGCTCAGGAAATAAAAAAAGTTTGCGTCTCATGATGTCTAACTGCGAGCGATTTTAAGAAATAAGTCTTAAATCGACCTAGCGCCAGTTGAATCCCAATAAATACACGTATCGCATTTCTTTATCTTTAATTTTACCATGTCAGGAGTAAAATGTATCGACCGAGATTTATATCAGTATCTGCCTTATTTCATAATCTATTAATTGGTATATAGTTTATTAAAATCTGGCTTGTGCATAATCCTTTTTTGTGAGTGTATATAAGAACGCGCATGTAAGTCGTGATTTTCGTTTTTACTCGAATTTATCAATTGTAGGCTTTTCCTTTTCTGTAGACTATCCTTTTCTGACGATATAAAGGAATAAAATATATCGACCCAGACTTATATCAGCATATTCCCTATTTTATAATATATTAACTGGTCTATATTGCCTCTTTTTGTGGGTGTATATAAGATCATCCATGCAAATCGTGAAATACCACTCCTTAAAATGACTTTAATTTCGATGTACGAGTACAAAACTAAGTATTTTTATATTACTTACGTTCATGCGTGCACAAACCTCTTACGTTTACGTCTTTCTGTTATTACTCGTTACTCTTTCCTTGTTGTACTTTCAACTTTGACAAGAATTGAAGCACTAGAAAGACACTGCAAGTGCCATTTTTCATTCGCCATAGATAAGAATAATAGCAAAATATTCCTTATGGCTAATTTTGCTGATTTGCTATAGGTCATAGTGCATGCATTACGAGTATTCTTAGTGTTTTATATGAAAGAATAAAACCTAATGAGGCAATTTTCATCTCGCAGATGGTTTGGAGCACAAGCAGCGCGTGAAAAAGACGCGCGCGCCGCCCCCGCCGCCACAGAACGACGTCGACTACGAGGACGACGATCTAGACGAGCGCAACAATCCGCTCAGTTCCAGCTACGTGCCGCCGGGCTTCCTTAGTCCATCCGTGCAAGAGTATCTCGAATTGGGCAAGTCCATTCCAGGTAAATACAAACGCCAACAATCCCAATCCATATATACCCCATTTAATATTGCCGAAACTTTTAGGCCAAGAAAACTTATAAAAAATATTTACGTTCCTCGTTTGATGATTATTCAACCAGATTTGGTCTATGCCAATAACCATAGAGCTGATATGTAAATAGATTTGAGCTGATTTAAAGCACTTTCCATTTAAATTGACTGACTAATGATTGTGCTATAATATACTCTACAGAAAGCGGACAATACCAAAAAGGGCATTAGTTGAGTATTAGCAGCCTAGCCCAAAACCTACAATTCATGTTGGTAGATGGTCGATGTAACGGCGCAACAACGCACTCTTTACGGGTTATTTTTTTCGTAAACTTTAGCGACACACTTGTGTTATGGGCATGTATGCTAGGATTTAGATATAACAAAGTAGTCACCACAAACGACATGGACGCACGCAAGTATATATAACTTTCTCTGATAAATCTTGTCATTTTTTTCTTTGAAGAAAGATTGAAACAAACGGACAGAGTTTAAAAAAATGCGACGATTATTTCACAAATAATAGAACTACAGGCACAAGACTGACCTGTCTTTGTAGATATATAACTTTTTTTTTATATAAAAACACTTTTGACAGAGAATAGCTTCATCAAGTCGACGAAATTGCGTAAGAGAATGCAAAAACTTCGCGCGGAAGTTAAATTTAAAAGTTAGCTGGAAAAATGTGTAATCATTTCTTAAAGAAGCGTCTAAAATCGTCGCAGTGCCTAATAATTTCACATTTCGCGTCTCTATCGTGAATTTTACCATATTTAGAGTAATTCTATCGAAATGTATGATACACCATAAGATAATTTAAATTTTCTACGTCAATAGTCAGTAGGTGGATTTTTAAATTTTCGTTTTTGACACGGCTTTATCAATGGTAGACTTTGCCTTTTTCTGACGACATAAAGGAGTGAAATGTATCGAACGAGTCTTATATCAGCATATTCCTTAGTTCAAAATCTATTAATTGATATCTAGTTTATTAATATCTTGCTTGTGCACGATCCTTTTTAGTGGGTGTATATAAGAACACGCATGTAAATCGTGATTTTCGTTTTTTACTCGAATTTATCAATGGTAGACTTTACCATTTCCTGATTATAAGAAGGAGTAAAATGTATCGAACGAGACTTACATCAGCATATTCTTTATTTCCTAATCTATTAACTGATATATAGTTCATTAATATCTTGCTTGTGTACCACCCTTTTTTGTGGGTGTATATAAGAACACGCATGTAAATCGTGCTTTTCGTTTTTTACTCGAATTTATTAATGGCAGACTTTACCCTTTTCTAACGGTAAGAAGGTGTAAAATGTATCGAACGAGACTTATATCAGCATATTCCCTATTTCATAATTTATTAACTGGTATATAGTTGATTAATAACTTATTGGTGCACGACCCCGTTTGGCCGGTGTAATCGTGAAATACCTTAAAATGACCGTGTCTTTCGATGTTTGAGAAGAAATTTAATTGTTTTTACATTACTTACTTACTTACTTAAATAGTGCCATATATAGCATTTTATCACATATGAATACGAAAAATGTGTTTCCTAGTAAATTACATGTTTATATCGACTTTGATCGACTCTACACGTCACCCAAAAAATTACAAAAATCACAGATTTGCATATTTGGATTCAGTTATTTTTTGCAATATTTTGGTGTAAATTACAAGTGCTACACCCTTCCAGTTTTCGAGTAAACTATATTTTAATCACCTTATGGGCAGTTCAATCTTTGCAATTAAAAACAAATTAACCACATTCCCCTCTCAAGTGAGACTCATAAAAAAAAACATTCTTTAGTCAATTCCATATTGTTAACGATTTGTATGTGCCAACGATTACCTTAAACGGTACACAATGGCAAAAACACTCAAAAATGGTTGGACAGCAGCAAATAAATTAAAAGGAAACACGCAACACGTTGATTTCGATACGCGTGTACTTGAAGTTTAAGGTTGCCGAGCATTTACGACTACAATTTGCACAAAGTTTCATTTACACTCACGACGAGGCGCCGACGAAGCGAAAAAGTGGAGCGAGGATAAATTAAATTTATTGTTAATATAAATAAATTCAATGCGATTCGCGTATGCAAATAATACAATTGATTAGATTGTTTATTTGATATTCCGTGAATTTCGAAATGTATTAATATATTTGAAATAATTTCGTTGTTTATTCTTTATAAATTTTACTTTTATGCGTTTAAATTGTGCATTTTAGGTCGGCCAGGCACGGATTATCCAGTTTTGGGGGTGGTTCCTTATACAAATTTCTACTGCGATGAGCAACAGTTTCCGGGATTCTACGCCGATCCAGAGACGCGTTGTCAGAGTTGGCATTATTGCGATATCGACGGAAGACAGACGACGTTTCTGTGTCCAAATGGCACGCAGTTTAGTCAAGCTGTTTTCGTTTGCGATTGGTGGTTTAATGTGAGATGTGATCTCAGCGAAAGGTAATTTGTTTCGTCAACTACATTCGTATATTCTAGAAGAATGTCACTCGAAATATTTGACCTCTGATTTTCTGTTATTATGACAACGTTTTTTATAGTATTAATTATATTAGATCATTCATGCAGCCAAGTGACGTAACGGTACGGACTGCTGAGCACAAGGTCCCCAGTTCAATTCTCTGTATGATGTGGAGCAAAATTTTTCTTCTTATCAATGTTATTAATCCCTAATTACATGGAAAAAAAAATTGCTACAAAAATCATTCAAACCAGTGAGGGACGACACTCCACTCACTCCCTTTCATAGAAATTCTATTTGTACGTATATATCGAATGAATTTAATTAATCTTATCCATATTTTTAGATTGTACGTAATAAACAGCAGATTGTATGGCCGACCAAAGTTGGATCCAGCCCGACCACATCGCACAATCACCAAGCAACTTTTAGAAGACATCTTCAACGACTAAATTTCAAAAAAATCACGGTTTTGCCCCCATTTTGATAAAGACAAAACGAAGAAAAACTATAATTCGTAATTTTTCAATGTTTCCTTGTATTGTTTCGGATTTTTTGAAGTAACTATTTTTTGAAATTTGGATTTTAAAGAAAATCTATTTTTGTACCACTTCATAACTTACAAGAAGTTTCTTGTAACAAGTCTTCAACGACAAATTAGCTTTGTGATGTGACAATTTTATTTATTAGCGCCATCATGTACATAGTAACACTATCATTACCTAAAAAATTACCAATAGTTGTCAAACTGGTGTCGTTTATACTACTACACTGTGTTTGTTTATTTTATTAAAATACAATTGTAAATGTATTTTATATGTATGTAAATGTAATATGTAATAATTTAAGTAAAATAGTGTAAGATAGAATTGTTGAGTATTATAAGTTGCCTATAGTTATTATAAATTGCCATTGCTATGAGCAATAAATTCAATGTTACATTGTGTATAGATAATTTGTTACGCGGCAGTCGCGGTTTTTAAAACGTTCATTTATTTCCCGTTGTTAGCCCGGGACCAGACCTAACTGGATCTTCTGCTAAGTTATCTTCTGCTGAGTTATCGCGACACAAGTTTTGCTCACAGCTCACTTCAGACGTCAAAGTTCAACATACACGAAGTAAAAAGCACAACAACTTTATTAAAACTCACCAGAGGAGAATTAGACAGAATCCGGCGCTTACCACGCTTTTATCGTGGCGCAGCTTCCCCTCCCCATTGTTGCAGCAAGCAACCGCTATACCCTTAGGCAACCAACTCAACATTATTTTTTATATTTGGACAATTCTTAAAAAAAACAGTTAAAAGAGGAGAGCGTCAATGTTCGGAGTTTGAGTGCGTACGAGAGATTCTCAGAAGGAACGTGATGAAAGGAATGTGAGAAAGAACGGATAAGTGGATCCGAAGAAACAGTTTACCATGGGGAAGACGGATTAGTGAATTCAGGTGTTATCAATTTAGGTACTGGCTGCAGGTAATAGAAATAGCGTGGTTGGAAAGATTATAAAGTGAAAAAGATATATAATTAGGAATACTATGATTGAGACAATTTAAACTCCTCAAATTCCTTCAATTTTCGAAGAATGACGCTCTAAGCAAGTGGCTTCATGATGCGGTATTAGAGATTTTTGTTTATTGATATTGGGGTAAGTCGCGTATGCTCAGCAACCCCTATCCTAGTTCCTGCTACATTGGCGCTTCTTGTGCCTAACATTTTATAAATCAAGTTAGTTTTAATCAAACCTTGAGTAAGTACGTTTTAACCTCTCCTGTCGACGTGCGTCGAACCTAGTTTTTGTGTGCTTCTTCGTGTTTATTCCGCTGGTGAACTCGACATAATAATTTAAAAATAAGCCGCGAATGCGCATGTACAACCGTTTTTCGAGTTCAAACATTTACGACATCGCAGTTTAACTCTCGAAGCGTTAAACATACCATTGACCGTTTCAGGTCATCAAAAGAGTTCTTCTCAAGTCTGTTCAGTCTATAAAGTAGTATTTTTTGCTGCTGCCCTCCTCTTTCTTATCAATCCGAAGCAATATCTTCAAGGAGTAGCAGTACCTGCAATTTGGTGAATAACCCACGCGACACACGTCTCAGACATCCTAACAATATACTTCAAAACCTTTCCTATCTCTCCTTTATCAGAAATATCAGGAATACTCGACAGAAAACTCGTGTTCCTTAATTTCTCGTCGTCTACACTTTCGATAATAAATTATTTATTTAAACGCTTGAACCAAACTGATCTTCAGTTGCTATCGAAATATTTATACTAAATACTGAATTTGGTGCTGTTAATCCCCCACAAAAAAAAACAGCCAAAAAACAAGCCTTTTCAATTGAACGCTAGCTACTCACGTGAAAATCTGCGAATTAAATTAATATTCCCATTGCGTTTGCACCTCTGTCCAGCCAAACAAGTCGAGTTTAAAACAGATTGGATTAAACAAACTCCCAAATTTGTTACACTCGCCGCCAACAGCCGCACAATTTCAAACCGCGCAAATTTGTCGAAATAAACGCGCAATTTTTCCGGCGCCACATGAATGCACTCTGCACATCCGCAGCACTCACATCGAATTATGCAATATTTCGAAATTGAATATAGGAAATTTAATAAACTCACCTCTCTCACCCCCGCACCTGCTCGGTGCTTGCATACATGAATCCCATCCTATCCCAGAGTAGTGCAATAATATCGGCATTTATCAATAACAATAGGGCCGCCGTGGCGAGTCGAGCTGTGAAACAGAAACAGACTGCTTTGTCGATTCGTTTACGATTTTCGTTTGAGCGCAATTGCGCCATTCGCTCGCGCTCTAATGAGCACAATTTTTCCCAACCGCCGCCCCACGACCTCGCCACCGCCACCGCCACCACCGTATTGCAATCTGCAATCTGCACATTGTGCACATCTACAAATCCACAATACGCGATAATTAATAACAAATCCACTGCAAACCTCACTTGCAGCAACACTGTGCATTGCTCTCAGGGTTGGTTCGACCATCGAAAGCAATTAGCACTACACTACCTGTGCGTGCGTGCGCTTGTCAGTTGGCTGGCATGCACGTAATTTAAACATCTGCAATTAGTGGTCAGATGCAATTTACAAATAGAATTAAGCGATTTGCCGTGCAGGGCAGAGCAGTGTAGAGCAGGGGGCGAGGCGAAGCGACAAACTTCCGGCCACAAAACGGCCGTTGTTTTCGTTTGGCTTTGACCAACATAAGCATACATGTAGAAGCGGAGGCGGCGGCGGATAGAGACAAAAAACGATTTTGGCTCGACGACGCGGCGGCGGCGACGAGGCATGTAATGAATGGTCAACATTATCAACTGGCGCTGACAAACGCGTGATAAGCAATTAAAATTTTAATTACGAGTGACGGGCACCCGAACCCGGCACCTCCACCGGCTGGCGAGCGGCCGTTGGTGGAGGTGCCGGGTTGGCACGTCGCAGCGTGCCGCCCGCAAATGCGATTGCATTTCATTACTTGTCACACACGTGTGTGGTGGTGTCGCTAATTGAAATAGTTTTATTGTTAGTGGACGTTGAGTTGAATAGTCTAGTCGAGTGGAGTGAGTGAATGCGTGTTTACCACACACGTTATTCAGTTTCGATTTTCATCAAATTGTCGTCTTTACTTTTAATTTGAATTGATTTCATTAGTTAACCAAGTTTGAAGAGCAATGCAGTTGAGCAATGTACATTCGCTGGACGTTAATCGTTTGGAATTATGCTGTAGTTATGGTACTTAATAAGATTTCAACGTAGCTATTTGTTTAAAAAATAGACATACGTTACGCTGTTACCGCAGTTTTAATTAATTTATTTCCTGGTGACGCGCGGGACCTGACCTTTTTAAGCCAAGTGCGTTGACGTGTATCGAAGGTCAAAGTTTAATTTTACCGGTTAATATCAATGAGTCAATTTTCCCTCGCTACTGGAAGGCTCATTGCTAACTCCCTATCAGTGTCTTAATTTGTTCTATTCTACGGAGTTAAGTACTTTTAAACCATTTACAATTTCTTCTATAATAAACTAATGGGATCAACGTCACTGATATATTGTACAAGAATATGTGCCATTTTTTTAATTTGTAAATGTGTTCATCTTTAGCATCAGTTAAGTGAGCGAGCAAGTAAGATCCTGTTAAATGAGGTCGCACGTTCTAACCGGGAATTAAATCTTGTAAATAAAACCACGACTACCGCGTAACAACTGATACATGATAGCTGTTGATATAAAAACGGTGTTTCAATCAATCTACTCACCATTCCTCTAATTTCCATAACAAATAAAACCAAGATAAATATATTGGTCAACAGCAAAATCGCTTACCACAGCAAATAAATTTGCAAAAAAAAAAACAACCGAATCGTACGCCCGAATAACAAAAAGCAATCAGCGCGTTAATAAACGCGAAATCATCCCCGCAGCGGGTCAGCCAACCAACGAGACACGGTAACGCCGTTGTGCGGCCGTAGAAAATAAAATTATTTGCATAAAAACTATCACGTGTTATGCCGTTGTGCGTAGTATTATACAACAATCGTGCACTGGGTATCCGCACAGGTGCATCGCCGTCGCACCATCGTATTATTGTGGTTGAGAGCTGAGCTGGGCACAAACGCGAACACGACTTGCATTTTTATTGCCTGCTGCTGCCATGCATGCCGCCTGTTATTTGATGTACGATGTAAATATTCATAGAGTGCGCGGTGTATGCATGCGACCGAGAGAAATTCATCAAACTGCCCGCCCGATCGAGCGACGAACGGAACAAGTGTGCGGATTTCATATGCATCGCATCTCGTTCGCTTGCGTGCGTTCGTTCATTCGTACGTTTGCGTACGTGCGATGGACCGGCCAAGATTAGCGATAATAAAATTGCGGATTATCGGTGTGTAAATAAACAAGCAGTTGATGAAAAAATGCGAGTTTTCTAACCTGCACGAGTATAATTAATCCAGAGCGGCTTCATTCAGGTGGAATTACGTAGAACATTGAATAAAACTCACCTGCAACAAGAAGAAAACTTATGTAAATAATAAATTATAAAGAGTGAGAAATGATTTAATTGAGACGGAAGCAAGGACATAGGTGCTTTTTTTGTGAACTAAAACTATATATAAATGAATACTACCGATTCTAACAAGGAGAGTGTCCAAATTGTCTGTCATGAAATTGAATGAAAAATTTTGTGCGTGTTGTGCATATTTGGAAATAATTTATGTTCACGGGATTTTACGCCGTTTTGAGCCTTTTCCCAAAAAGAATATTCTAAGTTTGGTATATGTTATATGTAAGGTATATGTTATATGTTTGGTATATGTAAGACTACACACAATTAGTCAAAAGTTCCGCTAGATGGCGCCACTTAGACGTAAGAGCAGCGGGTTAGGAATACGTCTAATGTATCGGGTTTGGACGCGGGAAAATCAAATGTTTAATGAACCTAGTGCAATAAATGACGTATACAGACTGCACCAAAGAGGGTATATATTTTTGAAAATAACTATCTCTCAATTTGAAATCAAATACACATTATAAAAAAAGAAGAGTTGAAAGCGGATTATTAGTTTCTGAGATATACGTCGTCGAAAATCGTAATTCGGTTCTCGGCTCACATTCACGAGCTTACTCCCCAACTTGTATATTCAATTGTATACAACTTGTAAACCTAGTGCTACAAATAGCGCATACAGAGTGTACCAAGAAGTATATACAATTTTGAAATTCACTATATCTCAAATTGAAATCAAATATGTATAGTAAAAAAGAATAGGTAAAATCGCAACTCCCGTTTCTCGGCACGCATTCACCAGTTTACCCCCGAAGGCAAACGCGTTTATATAAGTTTTTCCTCAATACTTTGATAAAATTGTGTCATATGATATCAGCGCTATTTTGAATTACATAAATATCACTAAATTAGAAAGACGGAACCCATATAATTGCAAATGTAATCCCCATCCAGTCTATTCCGACGAGAGTTTCCGCACAATTTGCACAGATTCCTGCGGGTTGAACGACGGATTGACAGAATACAAGTAAAAGTAACTAAGGTAATGGAACGTCGAGTATACGTCTTCGACGGTGGTGGCGCCGGCGGCGAGAGTGTGATTACTCGGCCGGTTGCATTCGTCCTGCCGCCCGGTAGCTCGTTACGAATGCCAATCATGCGTATGCCAGCTCTGGAAGCGTGTGCGAATGCAAAGTTGGCGCCGTGCGTACGTTCGTATTGCAAATTTGCTTTGAGGTTTTCTTTAATTTCCCAAGGGGCGGCATGCAGGTGCTACTGGATCGGTATGCAGGTAGGTAGGCAGCATAGGCATCAATACGGGGGAGGCATAGTTATGTTGTTTACCGCTGCGCCTGATTTACTTCAATTTGGAAATAAATGCATAATGAAGGTATGTAGATTGCTAAAGAGATTTCATCTATTATATTACAAATAATTTTATTTGTTAATAGGTAATTATTAATTCGTCGTATGAAATTTGTGGAATAAAATATTCTCCTTTTTAGAAAACTCGCTTGGTTTGCTTATGGTAGTCACATTTGCAAGCCAAGCGAGTTTTTTTTAAATAATAATTCCAAAATGCACCAAATTTTTCGCTATCGAAAGTAACAAAACTTCAAAACAATGATACCGTGAAACCTGTCGTGTGCCAAAATCCACTGGTTCCAACTTATTTTTCCGTTGTTTACTGGTTTCCGCATATTACAAATCTACACAATACTTTTGGATGCTTTTCGGAAGTGAGAAATGCGACAAAAAGCCAAAAAACATAAATCGATCAGTATGCGATGCATCAAAATTTACCAAAAGAAAGTACAAATGAAGTAATTTTCACACTATTCCTACCTATCTACAACTAAAACCAGAAAAACCTATCACCCATGGGAAACAAAAGAATAGAAAAAATCCAATCGCAAATAGAATGAACCCGAACTGCTGCAATAGTTCATCAAAAAAATGGTTCTGCATAATGATTGCCTATTCGCACAAAAAAAATCTAAAAAAAACCCAATCATTTTTTTTTAATAATTACTTCATTCGTTTGCTTTTTTTCTTTTTGTCCGTGCTCTCTGCTCTAATTCACTTTTAATTTACATTTTTTCCTTCAATTTATTCGTATTTATTCCAATTTTATAACCTCCTCGATTGCCTAATCGAATGACGAAAGAAATGAAGATATCGTCAAGCATCCAAATTAAACCATAAAAAACTGAAATATTTCACATTCTATCGGTGACGATGATTTACGAGGTTGGTTAGCTTTAAACAAGCATAAACACCGCTCAAGATTAAGATCTAGCAGCAACAATTTGCAAACGAAAATGTGAATTTCATTACGCCACATGCCATGATGGAAATTACGTACGTTTAATCTTCAGATCGATGTGCAGTAATCAATCAAAAAGTGCGTGTTATTACGGCCATCCTCCCGTAATCATCTATTCAAATTATTATTCAAATTCGAACTTGTAATCAAATACAAGGTGATTCAACATCTGTACACACGCTAAACACGTGCAATTAAAAAAAAGAAGAAAGTAGCGAGAGAATTATGGCGATTTAATTTTAGAAACGTTTGACATCAGATATGTCAAACGTTTCTGAAATTAATCGTTAAAAACAAAATTTAAACAAAACATTCCGGCAATTTTAGAAAGGTTTTGATGTCATTTGCGCTGCTTTTCAACATTTCAATGATTAATTTATATGTTTTCGGCTTGGTTTTTAAAACTTTCCAATTTTATGAAAAGAAGCTATCGTTTTAATTTTCCGCGGTGCCATTGGCGCTATTTATGGTCAGGTGGAAGTGAAAATTCCCATTTGGTGATACGATTTAAATGGCTGCATTGTTTTCATCGGTGCCGGTCTGTGGTGTGTCTCCTGCGACACATCGGAACTACGGTGCGTTATGTGGCAATAATCTAAAGAAAGTCTTAATAAACGCCTTTCTTTTCTGCACTTTTCCGCAATGCAACTGTATGCTATTGGCAATTGGTACTCTACTAAGGTTGGTAATTAAGACAAGAGTATGTTTTTTTTGCATCGTGAGACAATTCAATGTTTTGTAGCGCGATGTGTATAGCTTGTTGTATTGCGATGGTGTGGTGATTGATACAGATATGTTTGCATTTGATAATCACAGAGTCACCGTGTGAAAATGTAGATTAATCGTGTTTTTAAAGCTTGTTTAATACGCAAAAACATGTTTAGAATTCCTATTGAAATGAAAATGTATGTTGCGTTTTTTTTCTCTCTTTGTGAATGATATACATGATAAATCATCAAATATAGCAATAAGTTACTAACAAATTAATGTGCAAAACAAGATCGTAGAACACTGGTTCCTAAACTAGGAAATTTTGCAATAATAGCTAGAACCAGAAATTGAAGGTTATTGCGTATTTCAAAGGAATCAGAACCACAAAAAATGTTTAAAGGGGCGTTTTTTCTTATACAAGAGTCCCTCAACAGTTAAAGCAAGTAATTAGATGGCAACACACGCTTCAGAGAAATCAGAAGCAGCAAATGACCCGAGTACTGAATGCTTTTTATACCTAAGTGTGTGTGTGTGTGTGTGTGTGTGTGTGTGTGTAGGAATGTGTGTGCAAGCATGTTGTGTGTAGGAATGTGTGTGCAATCATGTTTGTGTGTAGGAATGTGTGTGCATGCATGTGTGTGTGTGTGTATGTGTGTGTGTGTGTATGTGTGTGCATGCATGTGTGTGTGTATAGGAATGTGTGTGCATGCATGTCTGTGTATGTGTTGGACGTATCTGCATGCCAGAGGTATAAGGGTGGAAGAAGGATATGTGTGTGGTGAGAATGTGTGTGTGGGATGGATATGTGTGACGACGAGTGTGAGTTATGTGTTATATTTTCTATTTCAAAAACTCTATATCTGTATAAATCCACTCAAAATGATATAAACCAATGGAAAAACTAAAAAAAAAAATTCCATGTCAGATCGAATATTCTAATAATCTATAATAACATTGTTTATCTGCACCTCAAATAAATCAATTAAAACAGACGAAACTAATCATAAAACAATAACTACACCCCAAAATGGAAAGAAACTATATCAACCTATTAGGATATCCAACGAAAATCCCCAAAATCCTCAATTAACTATTGTTAAACATTGATAGTAAAATCCTCATAGGTAATAAACGTATTCATCGATTATATAAACAATGGTAAAACGACAAAACGTCACAATGCACAGCCAAGCACGCGACAATAGGTCGAACAAGCTGGCACTCAATTGGCGACGGCAGATATCAATTGTCTACCGTAGAATAATATACTGGGCGCTGGCGCAGGTAGCTGCATACTGCAAGCACGAATCGTTATTAATTTTGCAACCACAATGCCGACCGCAAATTATTTTTCACATTTCACTTTTTATTGCGTCTTTTACAGTTGTATTATTGTGTTATTATATACATATGTCGTCGATTTCTACATCGACCATTATATCAACAATACTTTTACAATTAATTAATTCTACGTGCTTTTAATTGTAAATTAAATGTAATTGACGTTGTAGTGTCAGTGCGGAAACGTTGTGGGTATGCTTAATCGCGCTCAACATTGTAGCACAAATTCCACTGTTTCATTTTTCTAGGAGATTATGCAAGATATAAATATTTATTAAAATTGGTCAATGTCGTATCAAATCATACTTCTTCGTATTATTAACTAAATTATTTATTGAGTAAAACACGAGTTAGTAAATAGTAAATATATGTTTTGTAACAGAATATTTAGGGTATTCGGTAATTATGGTAATTTCTTAATGTTGGGAGGAGCTATAACAATTCAAGGAGGAGTTCCGAGAGGTAAGGGAGGACAACGATTGTGGGAGGAGTTAAGACAAATCGGGGATGAGTTATAAAAGAAAAATAGGAGGAATTCTTGGGTGGAAATGCAACAATTGTGAAAGGAGTTCCGCCAAATCTGGAAGGAGTTACAAAAGAAGAATGGAATGAATTCTAGAATTATAGGAGAAGCTATGATAATTCAGTCAGAAATTGTAATAATTATGAGAGCAGTTACGAGAAGTATGGGAGGAGATACTACAATTATGGGAGGAGTTAGAGCAATTATGGGAGGAGTTACAGCAATTATGGGAGGAGCATCAGCAACAATGGGAGAAAAGGTTCGACAATTCTGAAAAGAATTTTCAACAAAGGGAGGAATTATGAGGAGTTACTGTAAGTAGAGGAAGAAAAAAAGTTCTTCAATTCTGAGAAGAGTTGTGACATTTGGACGTTTCAATAAATGATGCTACCTGCTTTCTTTGATGTTTACATAGTGACACAAAACGAATTTGTTCTTATAAATCTTTTTGCAATTATTGCTTAATTGCCTACTTCTATAATTTCCTCTGTTCTCTAATCATTTGAAACAATATTAAAGTCGTACCAAACACATAAAATGGGAGGAGTCATAACAGTTCCTGTAAACTCGACATCAATTTTAAGCCACCGTAAAGGTATACCACCAAACGTAATAAATATTACAATAATCCCCATTTTACGTAAATCACTCTATAATATACCACACAAATGCCAACCGGTAAGGTAACAAGCCTATTATTACAATTTCTCTTTTGCAGCGTTATCAGCGCGGCGGCAGCCATTAGAAGGTGGTTATTATATCGCTTTGAAAATACATTTCCTGATTGAGCGCATCTCGCTGCAGAGTAGTACACATACAGATAGTTGCTCAATGCCCGCTGCTTTTTCGATCGCGGAATGCATTTCCTCGCGCGATAATTGCAACGACTCACACAATTCGCTCAAAACGTACGCGAACGCAGTTCGTTTCGTACATTTTCTATTATATAGAATTTCATAATTTCACATATTGTCCGTCTGTCTGCCGGTTCGCGACTTGCGGGCATCGTAATGATTGGAATTTACAGCGAATTTCAATTGGAATGATTCAATAATGTGCGATGATATTTGCGTGTAAATTTTGCAGAGATACCTGCCTGATTGAACAAAACACCTATACAAACTATTGCGTAATAAATGCAATAAATCCTTGTCGTGTCGTTGATCGCGAATCGACATTTATAAACGTTCATAAACATTCATTTTTTAGGCAATTTTCAGCACGATTATTTGCATAATTCCCAATCTGCCCGATGGCACTAGATTATTTGCTGACATAACTGTCAGGTATAATTACAGTTTTATTTCACATCTTCTTAATTGTTAACTATTTATTGAAAATTGGTGATGGATTTTAAAGAAATTTTGCGGAAAATTAGTTTTTAATGTGTTGAAATTGGCATTTGTTTTGTAATCATAAAACGGGAAACTAAACGTCTATAAATTAAAAGTAAATAATCATTATTTTAAATCTGCATCCTACAGATCATGATTATTTAGTAACGTTTTCATTGAATTGTCAGAATTCATTTTCGTACAATTCCAGGTGAGACATTAAAAAAAAAAAATCCAAGAAATTCATTGTGAATGCCTTAAAAGGCTGCATTCTAGATTTTCGAATTCAAACGAAAGGAGGAAAATTGTGAAAATGAACTTAATCTTATGAATCTTCATATATTTTGGTTCGCAGAGCCAATAATGGCGAAACGCCCACAGAACAAAGTATGTTTTTTCTTCTTCAAAAGTGCACAATATTTTTTTATCGCGGTTCGATTTGCGCGGTGCGTTTTTAATTAGCTCGGTTTGCATTGTGCGATTTGGTTTGCGTTGTTTGATTAAGGCGGTTCGGTTATCGCGGTCTCAAAAGGGTGGTTTGATTGAAATTGGGCGTTTAATCATTTCTACATGAATTTTACACCTAAATTGAAAGCAAACCATGATTATTTACCCTCCCACCTCTTGTACAACATCTCATACAATTCAAAAACCCACTTTCAAAAACCAATTACAAACCACATTCCTAGTGGCAAAATTTTGCAAACGTTAGCCCGGTTTGCATTATGCGGTTTGTACCGCAATTGGGTTTGCGTGGTTTGATTAACGCGCTTCGCTTATTGCGGTTTGATTAACACGGCTATCTTGGTTTGATTTACGTGGTTCGGTTATCTCTTTATCTGCTTATCGCGGTTTCAATAGCGTGGTTTGATTGAAATTAGACGTTTGATTAAATTTCTACCTGAATTTACAACTAAATTGAAAGCGAACCGAAATTTTGCAAAATCTCATTCGCAACTACGCATCGGCTATTCTCCGCCCGCATTGGCGAAACGACTCATCGTTTCGGAAATTTTTGGCATCACTTTCTTTCTTTTTATCGTCACGATTTACATGCTCCGAGAGTAGTTACGAAGAAAGTTTACAAACCACAACGAAAGTGAATTATGTATACTAATCAAAACAGGTCCTCCAACAGATGCTACCAACCAAAAAAAAAAGATACTATAAGAAACTAATCAAACATTCACATATTAATGATGAGTTTAAAATGAAAATAAACATATTTCATCCGTAACTTAATACTCT
>JAODAC010020582.1:0-19108 GCA_027575185.1 Mimaenictus wilsoni | reverse complement strand
TAGAATATAGAAAATCTTAAAGAAATGCATAAAATTCGAATTATAGTTTTATGTCGCGGTTTTGATCCGAAATTGTTTTCACTGTTAATTTTTAATGGACGCTAAATATCTGTTCGCCTTATTGAAACACCTTTTATTTGCCATATTACAGTTTTGACTCTGGTAGTTCCTTGAAATACCACTATACTGATATTATATACGAGTATGAGCGATTTCTCTAGGCATAAGAAGACTAGCTGATCAGTACTTCCAAATTTGTGCGCTTATCGAAATATTCAAACACAAAGAAATAGCATTACAACGATACGCTATTTCTTTGGTTGATTAAGAAACGAATTATCTTTCGTGTTCATAATTATTCATAAGATTATATTTCAAACATCCGCTTCAGTAATGAAATATAATGAATATTGTTAAGTCGAATATTATAAGCTTTTGTTAATAACAATGGCACGCAGGTATAGCATTAATATTATGCAACTAAAATAAAATGTAAGATAGCCTTCCAGATTTATCAGTCATAAAATCACGAAATTACTAAAAGCTTTGATGATAGTGGGAAGCATACTGTATGCTATGTGTAATTAAACGCGAGCTAAATATGTGAAACGTATGTTCCATTTCATATATACAACATGATCATCATATCATCATGATCATCATATTCAAGCAATATTCTGTTGCACCAACACACATTTTGATATGAATTAATTATTACATAATATCACTTAATACCTATGTTACATTCGCTTTTATAAAGTCGATTGTGAAGTTAATTTTAATCGGTTGCCTGAAGGTCCACGAATTTCAAATAGCGTTGCCAATGAATATTTTTTGGGATTTACTAATCTGCGAATTACTCATTTTTATCGAAATTATCAGAGTTTTACCAAGGAAAAATTGGGACATGGTAGAGGGGGCGAACTGAAAACTGTATGTTGTGGGCGTTATGGTGTAGGTGTAAAAAGTATGGGTGATATTTTCTCTCGATTTATTGATATTTCTGATATCGATACGTGACGATTCGAAATCTCAAACATGGGTATTGCGAAATTTTTAGTATTTTTATATGTGTCACCAAATTATTAATAGGCGAGGAATTTAGAAACATTTGCAAATAATATTAGTCACATTTTACTCCCGAAATAACAAGTTACATTTTAATTCCCGAAACAACATTTCTTACAATCACAAATAAGAGATTCTAAAATAAGAGATTCGCGCTAACGCGTTGATCGATGTTGGGATTTCATTATTATTTCATTATTAGCCCACACTTGAACAAAAATGGAAATATGCTGAACCACGTGTAAAGTTCCCCATGAAGCGAAATCACCGACAATCCCCAAAATTGCAGGCCGGCTGCCTGCAAAGCATATATTGCATAATGGGTCGCGGCAGCCTTGAATAATGGCTATTAATTCCAGGGAAGAAAAGCTGCAGATACTAACTTCAGATACTAACTAAACATCAATTCACAAGCCGAACTCGCATTGCAGCCCACCGCAAAGCTTCGCTTGTTTTCATACAGTCAACGAGTAAGTGCTAAGTGGTGCATACAATCCAAAGCTAGGAGTTACCAGCAGTTAGGAGTGCCAAGATTACGAGCTCCAATTCGAAAACATACCGATGGCTTCTTGGGCTTAAATGGATCAAGAACGTTGTCAGTTTAAAAACTCTATTTATTTGAATATGATTTCTAACCCTGGGCGGATCGTCCCGAGATGAGTGTGAACGAAACACTATTTGATTTATACATATTGCAGAATTTGAGGACCTGCACCCACGCGTATTTGTTGTAAATTGTGATGCGCATTTCGGATGCAAGGCATCCATCTTCAGGCATATACTGAATTTTTCTTTACATTTGGGGCGCTATTTATACCAAAATCTTCGACTTTGTTTGCCCAATATATATTTTTTTCACACGTAACAACTTATTTGGTATATTCCCGCATTATCATCTGTGTTTATTTTGTCTTTGGGGCTATTGAGGTTGTTTTTAAGAGTTTTATTAGTAAAAGCTAATCATAAATCATGTTTTTTAAATATCTGTTCTAGTCCTGTTGTAATTCTATAGTAAGGAACTACAACAAATTTATTGCTTTCTTTTTTCAAAGCTCATTTTTCTTCTATCTAGAACTTCCTCTTACTGATTACTTTATGTATTAAATCAGATTCATATCTATTTCTCTGAGCAATATTAATGATTTTTGTTGTTGTCGACATGATATTTCTTTTGTTCTAGAGGATATGTTAACAGTCTTTGTATTAAAAAATTAAATGCTGCCAATTTATGGTGATTAGGGTGATATGAATCTGAAGGAATGTAAGAGTCGGTGGTTGTGGGCTTTCTATATATATCAAATGTTAACCGATTTTCACGTCTAATGACAAAAGTTTCAAGGAAAGGCAAGGAACCATTGACTTCTGTTTCCATGGTTAACTTTATTGATGGGAAAATATTGTTTATTTGGTCTAGGAAGATATTCGGGTCTTGGACTTTTGTGTCAAATATTGTGAAAATATCGTCCACATATCTCAACCAAATTCGTGGGAAATTCATAGATTCATATCACGATTTATTACGATTTATTATAGGCAATACATGGTAATTTTGCCCATTAACTTTGTCAAAAAACCCAGCCCTGTTACCTGGTAAGATCTACCCAGGAAGTCTCCCACTACTAATTAGTCGAAATTTTGGTATAAATGGCGCCCCAATGTAAAGAAAAATTCATATATGCCTGAAGACGGATACCTTGCATCCGAAATGCGCATCGCAATTTACAACAAATACGTGTGGGTGTGGGTCCTCAAATTCTGTTGAGACACTATTTTTTACAATTAGGCGATTTTCACATTTGGTTCACGTGTACCATGGTTTTGGAGTCTAACCTTTTCCAAGCAATATATTTATAAGCAGATTTCCAAGCTCTGATTCCTCTGATTTTAAATACATTTCACAAACGAGCATGTTTTAAAGCATGCGAGCTCTGACTGTGAAACACTTCTTCCGCCCCTCGAATTTCCGGAATGTCGAAACTTAGATTGCCAATTCACGAGAGTCAAATGAAGCAGTTTATTCCTTATAGCTTTTTCTATCTCGAATTTCTCTGTCTCGTATCTTGGGTCATAAGAAATATTTTACTGATTAAATATTTCAATTAAAACTAAACCAATTGATTAGGAATACGTTTTATATCTTCTATTTTACCAATGCAAATCTAAATTACAAAACTTCCATACAAACAGAAAAGTTTGAAAACTGTTTTTTAAAACGCTGATGAGTGAATAATCAAATATTTTCAATTGTGTTTGTGTTCAATCAGGTTTTATAAAGAAGTGACAGAGAACTGCGTTAAGCAAACTTCTTACGTGTATCTAATCCCTTCATAAATAGTGTACATTCGTATTATATTTTATTTCGTTTCACTTTCAGGAGGTATTTTCCTTGCAATTATATCCTAACAAAACCAATTTTAAATCGCTCATGTACCTTCTGACATTGATTTAACGTGTACATTCTTCGTCTTCCTAGTCGGGTTTCCCGTTGTCTATAACTGTGCCTGCCTCATAACAATGCTTCTTCAGTTATCGTAGTATTCCCTCCATATCTGGTTTGGGATTCTGTTCCATTTCTCGTTTCTGTCTCTTCGTCCAAAAGGTTTTTCCGACATTACAATTTTGTAGTCTCTTTTTCCATACCAAGTACCAAGATTATCTTCTCTGTATGACTAGGTTGTTGATGTCTTCTACCTTCTCATGGGAGTAACACTGTTTTGTATATTAGGGTTCTGGCCTCCTTATTAAGATGTTTATTTCTCCAGATCGTACTTTCAGGCACCCAGCTACTCTAGCTCCCTTCAAGATTTGCTCTCGCGCTTCGCATTTGCTTGGTGTATTTAAACATTAAAGATATGTGCTTGTATTTTAACAACAAGAAAACAATTTCAGCTTCGACATTAGTCAAGTCCTTGGGTTTGTCTCAAAATCATAAAGTATGAAATCGAGCCCTTTACAATCTAAAGAAAATGGATACAGTATTTATATTTTACAAGATATAACTGTTAATATTCTTTACGTTCATAAAGACCTCCATACTTAGTGGGACAAACTTCCCAGCGGTGATATACAATGGTCGTTGAGCTCTTTGAATTATCATAACCAGTGCGTGGGTGATAGACTTGGGGGCACCTGGCCAATCCATTTCGGCTGCAGCAATTGCCACATTCTCACTTTCCAGGGAGACTTCGTTTCCCCAGTAGCAATACATACCAACCTGACATACCACAAGACTCCAGTAGCAAGCATTCTGCAAAGACTCCATACTTCCAAGTGGGTACTTAAATCATATCAAATATTATTATACGATAATTTAAAAGAAAATATAGTACCAAAGATGCGATATAGAGAATGAAACATAATAGAATTACGCTCGCAACGAAAATTGAAAGGATCATGATACTACATAGATTTTCCATCTCATACGCTAAATCCAAAGTTTGTAAATGATGATCAACTGCTTCACGCATAAGATTATGCATGTGATAATTGACTACATTTTCATCGTCCTTCTTTGGGCCAGCCATTATCTTCGCGCGAGGTCTCATATTTCTGAATAAATATAATCACTATAAAACTGTATCGATCGGAAGATATCTACAAAGCCTAGCTACATAAATTTGTGAACATTTCTTATGGGAGATAACCTTTGGAATGAAGCACCTGCTGTTTACATACGTTCCTGAGGCTTAGATCAAGCAGGTAATCTAAGATTTTTGCCATTTTTTGGTGTGACTTTTAAATGCTATACACCTCCAGTTTGCCAAATAGTTACACTTTATCTGGGAAACTGTGGCCACTTCCTTGTAAAATTATTACGGAAATCGTAAAAATCGTGGACTCAAATTTTGTGAGTAGGCTTTGTAATTAACTTCTGAGCAGAGAAAATTGTATTCAGATTAAATGAATTATTACCGTAACGTATTTCCCAAAATATACATTTGTACACTAATATGTGCCAAGATGCTTGAGAGCAATATATAAGTCGTTGCAATAATCAAAGCGTATGAAATTAGTCCCCAGATTTGATAGGCGATACCCATTTCAAAGTACGGGCTGTGTTGCAACCAATCGCCAAGGGACATTGTGGGAGAATAAGGAAATACCCATTCTTCTTCCGGTAATTGCAATCGACTCATAATTGATTTGTTAATTCCCGACAAAGTGCAGCCCAAACACATCGCAAAATAAACAATTAGTAGGATTTCGGTTTTCCAGATTATCCGTCGAATTAGAAATTCTTCTTCCTTTCCCCCGCGGGTTTCATCCGGCTTAAAGGGTGCTTCTTGAAGAGAAAGCATCATTTTTCCGATTTTCTTCCGGTTGTAATATAGAATACCAGTTTTAACAGTCCCTTGATTAGATAAAAAGTTAGAATTGAGCCTTGCAGAAGCGAATTAAAATCATTCCGTTTAAAAAGCACAGCTACTTTTGATATTGAATTGTCAAGATTGTCGAGATTTTTGAATCGTCAGTTTACTTTGGATATAATGTGTTCACTTATTATTCTGTAGAATCCGGCATCTGCAGTGATTCTGAGTCGGAATTGGCAAATAGAGAGATAAAATAGATTTTGACAGTATTGCATAAGAAATGTTGGAGAATCCTGTCCTTAAAGGGATTTTCGACTGTTTATACCTTGGTATGTCGATTAATCGGTCAGTCGGTGATTGGCTTACTACCTAAGGCCCTTGAGGGACACTGGGCATCATGCACACCACAGATAGAAAAAATGTACACTTATATATAACTTTAATTCATAGTTTGCTAATTTGTAAATTAAGGGACCTTTCAACATGACTTTTCCAACATTGGATTCGCTTTAACGGGAATACCTCCAATATCTCGAAAATATGCTCCCTAAGAAACAATTGTAGGTAATCAAATTGTAGTAATTCTATAGAGCGGGGAATGTTAGTGTTATAATTATTCCCCATTAATTGTGGGTGAGTTGATGGTTGACGATGAGGTAATGAAAATTGAAGATCTTAAATGGTTATTGTCGCGTGAACGGAGACGCAATAATGCAAGTATTGCGGCGAAATCAAGAAGAATAATAAAGTGTTTGTTAGAGAATTATTCATCACGGGCAGGATGTTTAGATTAAGATAAGGTGAGGCGGCTTGAAGTTTCTTGCCGCTTTCGAGGATTGTTTTTTAGAATAAAATTAGTAACATGTAGTTTCGCGTTCCTGCTGAAAATAAAAGGCTCCAGGTGAGCAATCAACATCTCGTCCGCCAGCAGTTGATGTCGCGTGCAACACGATCACAAGACAGTTATCGTTATTTTTTATACCGGCTTCAGATACTTCGGCTAGAAGTATGTAAGATTCTGTAAACGGAATAAAATCAATTTTAAGCTTGATTATCTACCATTTCTTCCTTGAGGAATTATTTTTCTAGATATTTTTTTCCTGAAAATAAGGTGCCCCAATTCTCACTTGTTCTCAATTCTCAAATGTAAATTCCCGTAACTTCCCAACTATAATAAATAATAATAGAGCATTTTTAAACTCCTCACCGTCGCGTCGTTGCAAAATTTGACATTTCAAAAGCATCCCTCACTATACAATATCACAAATTGCCTTGCGTTTTGAATAGGACCATTTTAATTCGCTGTTAACTTCTCATCGGTTTCTGATTTCTACGGATTATAGATAGACTTACCCATTAAATGACTGATCAGATAAAGCAAAACTCCCAAAATGGCATTTAGGTCACCCCATTTCGCGTAAACTTCGTGTATTTCAATTGCAGTGTATAATACAACGGTGTACATTAAGAAAATTTTCGATAGAATACTATATAGAAGAGTCTCTTCGCGAATAAGCTCGATTCCAACATATCTCAAAATAGTCACCTGAAAACTTACTCGTCAAATTGACATAGTTTTTATAATTTTATCATTACCTCCACACGGAAATAATTACTCGGCAAGGCCGGGTCTAAGAATGCTTTCCAAAGATTAGTCATCGTTTCCTAGCTGAGGAATACGTTTAGGCTTAATATTTGCGTACCCGCTCGTCAAAAATAAGATGACCCACCCTTTATATGCAAAGAAAGTGTCACTTCGGAGGGATTCGTGCCTCATCGGCACAAAGGAATATGGGTTTAAAATATGCATATTGTGGATTTTTGTAGTTGGAGGCACTAACACAGCTTTGCCCTAGCGTTAGTTGGATGAAACTGTAATTAGCTACGTGTCTTTTTACGTTTGCATACTTTAATGTTACGTTACATTATTATTAGGTGTAAATACTTTAACACTTGTTTTCGCTTGGAGGCGTTAATGAATTCAAGTATATCTGTGTGTTTTTGAAAATTACGAAAACATTTACTCATTCTAGCTATTGTCGTGTAAACGATTATCGATTTATCAAATTAATATTTTTCCGTCGTGTCGGAATGTGTACAAGGGGCACTTTTCACGAAATAGCTTCAACAATGTTGTTCATTAAGGTTCAAAAGAAATCACATGCAAATTTCAATGACAAATATTACTTTGTATGATGAGTCTAAACGTCGAAATGACCGTGCTATCATTGGAGATTAAGAAAATATTCAATTGCTAATTGTTTCCACAATCTGGTTCTTCGCAGCAGTCCGAACAAGGTTACCGGCTAAGCACCACACGTGCCGAGGCGGCGAAGAAGGAGCTGAAGGCGCAAATCCTTGAACGTGTTTCCAGATCAGACTCAAAGGATCTGCGGTTGCGTGCGAGATGGCTGCGACTGGGCGTCACCGAGTAGCGGGAGACTTGGAGACGCGGATGATAAACGCACTAATTGTAAGTAAGAGATTAGGTTAGGAGATTAGTTAGGAGATGTAAGCGGTGCGTAGTCGCCAGGCAGTCAGCTACTTGTTAGGTTCACAATTGGTGAACATACCCGCTGCCATAATGACAGTTGGTGCGGAATCAAACCTACAAACTTAAGAATTAGTGCGGATTCACATATTCACATATTATATTCAACAATTATATAGGCCTCACAGATCTGCTAAATTGAAGGAATTTTCAGTTATTAAATTTTTCTGAGTTGAGATTACTACGATCAATATTTGAATTAATTTCCTTTTCAATGAAATTAGTCATATCAGAAAGTAATTAGGTATGATCTGCCGTACAGTTTGTTTCCAATGGAACTTCTGAACGAGGAAAAGAAGAATTTATTTAAATTTAATCCGTTGGGCTTCAATCCTGGGACCTTGTGGTCAACAGTCGTCATCGTTCATTTTATTCGATTATTTTGTTGCAAATGAATTATTACAGGGATTTAAGCAATTTTATTACTCGGAACCTGTCTAATGCGAAAACGTAATGAAATACTTATATATAGTGTTTAGATGTTTTATGGGTATATATGGCGAAGGGAGGCTCGATCACTGGAATTTTCTTTGGTTTTCCTGTCGGATTTATCGCAACGCGTGTTGAAAATAATGCATATTTCTGTCATTTGCCCCCACCCCCTAACGTCAAAATAAACATTTGTCGTTGCTGAATCGAATTCACTTGCCATATGCGGAAACTTGCCAACAACTTACGAAATTGTTGATCACGTGACTTTCCGTATTCGACATGTGCTTGTAAATTCTTTGACAAGTTGCTAATAGATTGTTAATACAAATAGAAATCTACTTTCGATATTCCGTTATGTGATGTAAAAGCGTGGACAATTAATAAAGTCAGTTATTGATAGGTTAAATAATGTTAAAAGCGCCAATATCGCCGGAGAGACTTTTTTATGATGAACACCTCAAATATATTGAAAATGATGTTGGCTAGTTACTAACTCACGCAATCTTTTGGCCCACGCACGATGGCGAGGGTTACCCGCCGGGGAAAATTTGTCCCCGGTCCCTAAACGAGGATCCCCCACGGGTCTCAAATAGGTTCGCCATGACTGATATATACCAAAAAGTAGGGATATTTTCCGTAGGCGGCACGGCGGCAGAGATTCCAAAGTGGGGCAATTTGACTTTTACTGGTTTGAATTATATACATTATAGCATAGAATGCAAGAAAACCAATTTTAAATTAACCATAAACTAATAATACAAGAATAATAATAATAATTGTAATAATTTATTAGTTTAATGATTTATTTTGAAGCCAGATGATGGTCTGCTACGATTTGAATTCTAAAATCATCTGAAAAGATATTAAAATAGCAGAAAATCGCTATAACATTGTGTAAAGTAGAAGATATCAAATAATTAACAATGTTATTGAACAAAACTGGTCATTCCATAGCTTATGATAATTATTTGTTTTATTAGAACAATCAATCATATAATTAATCGAACATGTAATTAATAGACATAGAAGTAGAGAGTCTGAAGCACGAATTATGTCGATATAGAAGGTGTAATTAAGTACAGGCCAATTATGTTGAAATCCTCTGTTTGCATTCATATATGCAAGATCGTGTTGGATAAATGAATGTGAACATACAGCTACAAATTAATTAATCATGGTTTATTTCCATCGGAACACTCGGTTCACCCCGTGTTTCACACTGCATGATTTTTACCACAAGAATGAAGGTGAACCCCACATCATCTTTAAGAAGGGTGCAGAAATCTAGAATACTTGAATATAAAATCCCATTATAAAATTGATAATACTAACACTATATTCTCATATATTCCAGGTGGGGATCCGTAATAAAGTGAATTCTTCCTCTTATCAATAGTGTTAGCCTCTATTATGACTAATTACATTGAAAAATAATAGAATAGAGTTAACGACCAGAGTAATGCTCGGTAAATCAAACAAAAAAGAAAACGAAAACTAGAATACTAGAAATGAACATATGTAAAGATATGAACTAGTTTCTTTAAATAGTTCTTAAAAATATGAGGTCAACCAAGAGGGTACGATTTCGTTGGCGTCATCGGAGTCATCGGAGTCCTCTAAATTGACCCCTTTAACTCCACTTTGTCGGCTACATAAAATAAAAGAAGGAGCAAATAGCCTTGGCCCTGACGATTGTTGGACACTGACAATTTGAGATCTGTTTGACTGTTGAAAATCTTGTAAATATTGTGTATAAATCATGATTAATTTCTCCAAATAAATGGAAATACCAACTGCAGATTGTCCATTATATGGCACACCAATCGTGTCATTAAATGATTTAATTAGAGCATCATAGCGTCCACCTACGGCGATAACTTCCTTTATCGGTTTATTTTTTCGAGTTGTCGAATACACAAGCTGACAAATCATTCCGGAATACTGCGGTGTACTATATATTAAACCAAGATAAATCAATATTTTGGTCTAAAAGAAGGACTCATAACAAGATGTAAAACAGCAGTATTATCGAAAATCCAACCTTTTGAATTTTGAACTTGTCAATAATACTTTGCAACTCATGGAGGGCGAATCTTGCCAGTTTTGCAGCTTCTGTATTTTTATGTTTTATTATATTTGACAGTACTTTTCTTAGTTGTTCGAATGGAATCTCTTTATTAAAGAATTGTTCAACCTTCGTTATCTTCGTCATGTTAAAATCAGAAGTGTTTCTATAATTTCTTGGTGTGACTTTGTTTTTCTACAAAGAAAAATAATCCATATCTCGTTCATTAAATTTACAATTTAAAACTAACCCTTGAATCCGAGATAAAGCGTAAATACTCAGAATGCCTGTCTTTAATTCCACAGTGATATAGAATTGCATACAGAAGGCACATATGATTGAGGCGAATGAATACCTCCTTGTGGTATAATCCCGGTAACGTTACAGATAAGTCGTGCAAAAATTGAATCATCTTTACACTAGCATTCAATGTTTTAAACCAATGTGACTTTGGATTACGTTCGTCTGATGTTACTATATCAAATGCACATTCATACATTTCTTTGGGAATGTGTCCAAATGCTTTCTTTTCTCTATAAACTTTTGCGATGGAATACCTTCTTATAGACTTGATCCCATTCCAAGCGACATATCGAGCAAAAGGAAGTCTACGATATAATTATCACAAAAAAAAACGTACAAATAAATATATTATAATACCTCAGATCGTAAGGTAGGGATACAATACCACCCGAATTTGTCATCAGTTTTACACTATCATAACCATCGTAACATGTATTCCTTGGCATCAATATTGGAGTGTTTAGCTCCTGAGCTTTGTAAGATCGAAATAGTTTCACCATAAAATCCTTCAGGACGTTGGTTATTTTAAGTCGCGGCATATTAAAAGATCCCTTCGAATCCTCGTCATAAGTAATATCTTGTTCGATTTTACTCTGTTGATTAAGACAGGAATGTATCAAATATTTATACTCCTTGCGATGGGTATTATTTAATGTATGTCGCAGCATGTCTTTTAATTCTTTTTCCTTCGGAATTGGTGGAGGCAAATCTTTGGATTCCAATAGATCTCGGGCCGAGGGGCGTTTAGAAATATTATGATCAAGTAGCTGTTGAATAATTCGCTTTTGTTGTCTCGTTATGAACGGATCCACATTATCAGGAAAGCGGCATTCCACTGCGCGAAGATTTGTTAAAATAATGCGCCTTTCCATTTCTGTCGAGAATGGCTTATTAGACATTTCAAAGAATATAATGCCTAAACTGTAGAGGTCAATTTTTTGATCATATTTTGGTCTATCCGTGCAGCATTCAGGTGCTCTGTAAAAATAGGTACCAATTTGACCAGTTAAACTACACGAAGGGTCGTTTGAACCCAGATCAACACAGCTTCCTGTACGGAAACTGGAAGTTGCTAAACCAAAATCGCCAATTTTCACATTGTCTGTGGCACTGAGAAAAATGTTACCCGGTTTCAGATCTCGATGAATTAGTCCTTGCGCATGAATGTATACTAAACCTTCCAGGATTTCCCGTAAGTATCGCCACATTCTGTCCGTATCTTCACAGAGGAAGCCTTCAATAGCAGATTTGAGCGTGTTTAAATCACAGTACTCCATTAAAATACATAAAATTCTATATTGCCCATGATCTTCTTCCATATCGTCTTCGCTGCTATATTCTAATTCTTCTTCCGGGCAGTTTATATCAAACGGAAAGTCCTTACTATTATCCTCCCATGAATGATAATATTTTACAATATTCTCGTGATTTAAACTGGAAAGTGACGTTACTTCTGATTCAATTTTTGTCTTGTTTTTTAATTTTACGCATTTCAAAGCATACGTTTTCCCATCTATTTTATGTCGGACCTGAAATTATTTATTTAAGCGTGGGGTAATACTGAAATTTATCAAATCAGTAGTATACTTTATGGACGGTTCCAAATGCGCCTTCTCCAATATATTCACTTGAATCAAATCCCGTTTTTAAATGAGATATTCCTGATTGGGGTTCAACGATAGCGGCTGTCGTCCGGAAAAATTGATGTGATGTCAAATCGTTCTGCCGTGTATATTTAAAAATACACGTTTCAATTAAATCTTTTAAATCCGCTCCTATATCAGTTGGAATGGATATATCATCTTCATTGACAACAGTAGCCAACGCTAAAGATAAAACGGTGACACCAAAATTAAATATATCTCTTTTCTTGCTATAAGGTTTAGTATCCACATCATGCAAAGCCAAATCCGTAAGTTTTTGATGGACAGAAGCATTTGCTAATTTAATAGAACCTAAAATAGTATTCATAATAAAACAAATAAATAATTATTAAACCACTATACCGTTATTGCAGATATAAATGCAACCACCTGAAACCTGTTTGTGAACGATGTTATTAACATGCAAAAAACGCAGAGCATTCAATACTTTTAGGCAAATCTCTCGTAGCCGTACAAGCTCTACCGGAATTCCTTTGTTTAAATAAAGATCATTGCAGTTAGATCCCATGATAAAATCACTTAATACATTTACAACAATTCTATTTTGGGATTCCACGACGTGTTGAATGTGTATGTAATTAATTAGATTAGGATGTTTCAAAGTTGATAGGTGCTCGAATTCCTTCTCAATGCCTTTAATTCTTTTCAATACGGTATCGTGATCAAATACGGGTTGACCGTCTTGGTTTTCAATTACCCATTCAGACAATTGATAGAATTTGCCAGTTGCATTGTCCATACCTCCATAGAAAATACACTTCCATGGAAAATGTTGAATACATTGTCCTCGACGGATTTGTACATCTTCAAATGTTATAAGTTGCATCTCATGTTCGCAATTTACTTCGAATGTTCTATCACATTCGTCCAATTCATTATGTGTCACTGATTGTGACTCCATCGCAATATGCACTTCGTAAGTATTTAGATGTACTGCTTGACGGAAGTTTATTATATGGCGACGCCCATACGATAACCTACTACAAAATAACATTTTTGATATTTGCTTTTTGTCGGGAAGTTGACTGATAAGTTATCAGTATTGATATCGTTTATTCCAAGAACAATTTAGATCTGTAGTCTACAATATGTACAATTATTTTATGCGATATTAAATATATTGTTAATTTTAACGGTCAACCAGATAATTGGACGAGACTGCAAACTATAATGCAAATCAACCTGCTCCGCGATTCATGGTCACGCATAGTTCACTATTGCAATACGACTGAGCAAATTTGATAGCCAAAGAATGCCACTTCTCCTGAGATTCCAATTACTTCAATTATAGAAGCACTTTATAAAAACTTTTGTTTATTCGTGAATCTTTAAATACCTTCTTAATTTTAGATTTTCTTTATACATGTACAGTAAACGTATTTGTGTGTTATGGGCAGGTTTCGGGGGCGGATGCCCATATCCCCGAACGCACTTTGGGGCTGTAAAGTTGTAAAACCCAATAAACATACGAATTTCGGAGTTTCAAGTACGCAATAAAGAGGACTGAATGTTTCCAAAAACTTACCGCGCTATTAAAAGAGAAAGACTGTCCATCGCGTTTTCTTTTGCTACCACCCGGCATTGAACAGTTCGTACCTTCGCCCGAACTGTGCCACGCTTGTCACGCCAGCGCGTCGCCGGCCGGTGTGCCTCGCGCGTATTATTGTTTCGTGGTTTCTTTATCATATCTTATGTATTAAAAGGAGATAGATGATGTTCCAACCCCTAAGAAAGATATGCCAGGTACAATTTATTGTCCAGCCTTCTCGCTCTCGTATCGAATATCGCGCATGCATATTTCCACGGAATCAAGCCGCCTAGAAGATTATCTAGATAGAAATTAGAAACTTACTTATCGGGGAAAATATATTAATCCTCTTAAAAATGTCAGACAATTACACAGTACCTACGCATACTTCGCGCGCACTTAATCGCTGGTATTTCCTCACGATAATTCCCCAATTACGCGTATACTCAATTCCGGGTGGTAGCGAAAGAGAGCGCGATGCTTAGTATTTGTCTCGGCCAGGTAGAAAAACCGGGTTTGCAACACCCATTATGTATATTATTTTTAAATAAATAATAAATAAACTTTGATGCGTTAAAAATTCAAATTATTACCGGAAGGAGAGGAAGCCACCTGTTAATGGCAGAGAGTATAAAAGGAGAGGTCATGGAGTGGCTCGCTCTCTCTTCCAAGATCAACGGAGAACCGATAACCTGTGTGACCGAACCGTTAATTTCTAATAGTTAATATACTTTTAGAACTAGAATTAAGGCCTAATTAATTAATTGACCTGGCAAACCCTTCTTTAATATAAAATAAAAGTAACAGATGCAAGGCAAATGCACAAAAATATTGTCGTGGCTTGTTATCTTGTCGGTGATTATCTAGAGAACTATTTAAGATGATCAGACGTCCCGATTTTTAACAATAACGCGCCACAGTGGGTTTTTTTCAATCATCTGATTTTTGAAAGAAACTAATAATAATACTAATTTGTCCAGCCAAGTGGCGCAGTGGTATGGTCGATGACCACTGTCCATGAGGTCCCGGGTTCGATTCTCGGGAGCGATGCATAGTAAAGGTGAATTCTTCTTCTTATCAATAGTGTTAGCTTCTAATATGACTAATTACATTGAAAAAGATTTGAATAGAGTTATTGACTATAGCAGTCGATGCTCGGTAAGATCAAACAAAAAAAACTAATTCATATATTTTATAGTCTATCGACCTTTACGGTCTTTCCGACGTGTTACATATAGTGTTTTTATGGTGTTTTTACATTTTTGTTGTTGTTACTGCTATGTGTTTTTTATTATGGTCGAATGTTTGTTAATGTTGAGTGTCTCGTATGTTGCGTATGTGTGTGTAGCTGAGTTGATTTCTTGAGTGTGTAGTGTAGAATAATAATAAATGATGTTGTAGAAAGGTGAAACACGTGTAATATGAACTAGATTCTTTAAATTGATCTCAGAAATATGACGTGAACCAGAAGGGTACAATTTCATCAGCGTTGTTGTCTTCTGAATCATTGGAGTACTCATCATGTATCCTCCCTTGAGAACCTTTACCATGACTTCAGGGTCTCTGACAATTTGTGATCTGTTTGACTCTTGTACATGTTGGGTGTAAATCATGATTAATTTCTCGAAATAAATGGAAATACCAACGGCAGATTGTCCATAATATGGCACATCAATCGTGTCATTAAACGATTTAATCAGATCATCATAGCGTCCTCCTACAGCTATAACTTCCTTTACCGGCTTGTTCTTGCGTAAAGTTGAATACACAAGCTAGCAAATCATTCCAGAATACTGCGGTGTACTGTATATTAAACCAAGATTAATCATTATTTTGATATAAAAGAAGAACATATCAGAAGATATTAAACAGAATAATTATAGAAAATTCAACCTTTTGACTTTTGGTCTTGTCAAAAATATTTTGCAACTCATGGAGTGCGAATCTGGCTAATTTTCCAGCTTTGGTTCTTTTATGTTTTATTATATTAGACAGCACCTTTTTTAATTGTTCGAAAGGAACCTCTTTATATATGAATGGTTCAACTTTCGCTATTTAAATTCAGAATTAAATTCAGAATTATTCCTGTAGTTTCTCGGGGTCACTTTGTTTTTCTATGAAAAGGAGAGACATGAAACGTGTGTGTATTAAATGCATTATTTGTAACTAACCCTTGAATCCGAAATAAAGCGTAAATACTCGGAATGTCTGTCTTCAATTCCACTCCGCAGTGATATAGAATTGCTTGCAGAAGATACATAGAGGCGAATACGAAGAGGCGAATTAATACATCTTTATTGTGTAATCCTGGTAAACTCACAGATAATTCGTGCAAAAATTGGATAATTTTTACACTATCATTCAACGTTTTGAACCAATGTGCCTTTGGATTACGTTCGTCTGATGTTACGATATCAAATGCACATTCATACATTTCTTTGGGAATATGTCCAAATGCTCTTTTTTCTCTATAAACTTTAGCAATGGAATACCTTTGTATGGATTTGATTCCATTCCAAGCGACATATCGGGCAAAAGGAAGTCTACGAATTACTTATCACAAAAACATCTTAGAAATGTTTATATTCCAATACCTTAAATCGTATGGTAGGGATACAATACCGTCTGAATTTGTCATCAGTTTTACACTATCATAACCATCGTAACATTTATTCTTTGGCAGCATTAATGGTGTATTCAATTCCTCGACATTGTATGAACGAAGGAGTTTCACCAAAAATCCTTAAGAGAATTAACAAGTTTAAGTCGCGGCTTATTAAAGGAGGTCTTTATATCCTCGACATATGCAATATCTTGTTCAACTGTCCCATCTTGACTAAGACAGGAATGTATCAAGTATTTATACTCTCTCAAATGCGTATTATTTAATGTACGTCGAAGCAAATCTTTTTCTTTTCTGATTTCTGACTTTTCTAAATTCTGATTTCCCAATTTTTTACATTTTAAAGCGTACATTTGTCCATCTAGTTTATGGCGAACCTGAAAGAAGGATATAGAGGGTTTTAGTCATATCTGGAGTTTTACCTTAATTTTTTCTTACTTTATGGACTGATCCAAATGCTCCTTTCCCAATAGAACCCATTTGCTCAAAATCTGATTTTAGGTGGGATTTTGTTGGGCCTGATTGAATAATAATATCACTGGTCGAGAATAAGAACGGATGCTGATATAATTCGTGGACGTTTGAAGTGTTTTTATAAATACACATTTGAATAAAATTTATTAAATCGGCTCATATATCATTTGAAATATAAATGTCATCCTCATCAACAACCGTACCTGTTGATAATGATAAAATGGTAACACCAAATTTAAATATATCTCGTTTCTGGCTGTATAGTATCCATGTCATGCAATACAAGATCCGTAAGTTTCTGATGTATTGAAGGGTATCCTAATTTAATATGATCTGAAATAGAATTTATATTAAAAAAATAATTATAAATATGTGTTACTACGAGACCATTATTGCATATATAAATACAGCCTGCCGAAATTTGTTTGCGCACAATCTTATTTATATGCAAATACTTCAAAGCACGCAGCTCACCCATACAAATCTGTCGCAACGTTACGAGTTCAACTGGAACTTGCCTATATAAATAAAGATCATTGCAGTTGGATCCCATGATAAAATCCCTTAATACATTAACAACAATCTTATTTTAGGATTCAATAATATGTTGAATGTTTATATAATTGATTAAGTGTGGATTAGTCAACGCCACCAGGTGTTGGAACTCCTTCTTCTCAATGTCATTAATTCTTTTCAAAATTGCAGCCTGATCAAATGTCTCAAATTGATCATCTTGGTTTTCAATTATCCATTCTGACAATTGATATAATTTGCCAGTGAAATTATCCGTCGCGCAATAATAAACACACTTCCATGGATAATGCTGAATACATTGTCCACGATTGATTCCCATTACATCAAAGTTGATATGTTTTTCTCGTGTTCACAATGTAATTCTGGTATTTTGTAGCAATTTGTCAGATCAGAAAATGTGATAGAGTCATCAGACTCATTACTCGTTACGGATTTCTGGTCGCCCATGCCGAGATGCACTTTCTAATTAATGCTACATTCTAAATTGCACAACGCTAGTAGTTGATACGCTCATGAAAATAATTGCCACTGAGTTATTTTTGTAGAAAACTTGAGTGATACCGTTATCAGTACTGATAATAAATATGACCACGATAATGGCCATAATAATATTGCATTTATTTGATCCAGAGACCTGGCCATCGACCATACTGACCTTACAGGCTTGATTTATTGTTATTGTTTGTGGTTTATATTACATGTTAATTATTGTGATTGTCATGCGATGTTGTTGTTGTTGCTGATTGTGTTGAATTGTTTATATATGGATTCTTGTTGTATGTGAGTGTTTAGTTGATTGTCAGTGGTTTTTATCCTTTTTCTTGCGTGTTGAAAGTTGTGGGTTGTGCATATTTACGATTGTTGATTTGAAGAGTGGTTTTTTATTGTATGGTTTGTATAGGTGTGGATTAATGTGAATTTTTGAGAGTTATAATTGTGAATAATGGGTGCCCACGCCGAAGACTCGAACCTCGTCCGACTGCGTGGTAGGCCCAAGCTCTACCGACTGTGCTGCCCAGGTGGGCCCACGTTCATGATTTACCCAAATATAATATTCCGTTATAAACATTTCAATTCGTTTCCGAATCAGATAAGTGCCACTTAATACAGGTCAATATACATTACGCATATGGAGAAAAAATCCGTTGAAGACAGGATTTCACTTATTGCAGATACGCTAAAGGCAGGTTTCACTGAACCGAGAAAAAAATATATAAATCAACCTTTATTGGCATTAGGGATGTCAACATTTCACTTTTTGATATCGATACTTTTAAAACTTTGATACTTTCGATACCTAAGTATCGAAGAAAAGTATCGATACCTATTGGTATCGAAAATAGACATTGGTGCCATCTGTTAATGAATTTTCGAATTAGTTTTAACTCGTTACAGTAATCTTCCAGTTTATTATTGTTTCTGATTTTTAGCATTGCTTCCTAAAAGCTGAACATCCTTTGTAGATGTTATGACAGATTATTTTATCAAAATATAGCAAATTTGAAATGGTTAATCGACGACTGTTGTAACTTCGTATTCACTGGTTGGGACTCACT
>JAODAC010020571.1:0-19111 GCA_027575185.1 Mimaenictus wilsoni | reverse complement strand
ACCCGACGATGCCTAACGGCGAAATGTACATCGTACCATTTATCAATTAAACTTGTAAAACAGTGACAAAAATCGTGCTTTTCACATCAAAATAATTTTCTTTATAACATTTTTGCTATGATTTTTATAGTTTCTTTTCTGAGAATTTTTTTTCTATTATTGGTTTTAGGTTGTGTTAAAAGCATACAAGGTGAGGAATTGTTAAACATTTATTTCAAGAGACATTTTACACCTTTCCGAACGTATAGACTAGAATTACACCCATCGGTATAAAGGTTAGTTGGTGTATCTTCAGCAGCACCAGTCTCTTTTGCTTCTGATACGGTGCGTCTGAGATAGAGCACTCCCTAGCACTATCCCTAGCACTCCCTGCATATTGACATAGTCCTTAGTCAATACTACAATATCATCCGCGTACGATAGCATCCACACCTTTTGTTTCCCAATCACCACCTAGCCATCCTGACCCATTCTCAATACATTCTCCAATTCACTTACATACACATTAAACAGCAAAGGGCTCAACGGGCATCCTTGTCTCAGGCCCTTCGTTATCAAGAACGCATCGCACTTCTCCTCCCCAAGTTTGGCCACCGCCCAGGTATCCACGCAGATTTTTTCCACCCACGACACCAGACCCTCTCCTACTCCTCTTCGTCGCCGACATTCCATTATCTTCACGCGGGGCACTACATCATACGCCGCTTTCAGGTCTAGAAAGACGGCAATTAGCTCCCCACACGACCCCACTATTTCCTCCACCATCCGTGCCAAGGTTACAATGTATTTTACTTGTATTTTACTTTTGTATTTGTGTGTTCATTGTGCCGTTTAATTAAAATCGCTGTGCTCTTTTACTTCGTGTATTTTGAACTTTGACCTCAGACGTCAAGCTGAGGTGAGCTTTGAGCAAAACTTGTGTCGCCATAACTCAAGGAACATAGCAGAGGATCCAGTCAAGTCAGGTCCCGCGCTATCAACGGGAAAGAAATTAATGTTTGAAAAAAACGCGACCTTCATTTCCTAAATCCCCCTTGGGCCTCCATCAATATTCCCTTGGCCTCAATGTTTTTAATTCATACGTTTTTCTAAACTAAATTAACATTCATCGAATTAGGTTAGGTTAGGATCATATAACATTTTATTACAGACCCCAAAACTTTATTTGGCAATTCCCAACTTTAACTACTCAAAATATTTGATCACTAACGCCTATAAGAATAAACTCCTAGTTGTAAATATAAATAAACGTCACATACGAAAAGCAATTTCAAGATTTAAACAGCTTTTGAGTGAATAATTTTAAACTGAATGTGAAAATAGTAACCCTGAAAGAAATATTTTGAACATTCTATTATTAACATTTCGAGTATACTCGTATTTTAAATATACAATTCACTTGCAAATATTAACAGATATTTAAAGTATTTATAAAGCCTCTATGGTTTGTTGCACACACACGCAAATACACACTTATTTTCTAGTGGAATAAATTGCGTACGCAAAACACAACATCTAAAATCCAGTATTGTTCCAGTCCAATTACTGAATAGAATTTTAATCGTCGATTGTTTCGCTTTGTTTATTACCCGGCCAACGTGTGTATTACTGGCAGGCATATAAATGAAATTTCCGAGTTGGTCCGATGTTGTAAAATTCGCGATTGCTGCGAATATTCTGGCATATAAACATATAAACAACGGACAGCAGGTACAAGGAGTGCCAAAGGCCACATGACAAAAATAAATATACTAAATTGCTCGCCGGAGGCCACGGAAATATAGCAAACATAGTTTTTTTTTTCTAAATTTATTAATACTTAATTATTCATAAAAGAGTGATGAAACGGATAAAACGAATAAAACGCGAATAAGATGGATTCAACAAACAAATCATAAAACAAATAAAACGGCCGAAAACGGATTCACATTCACAAACGGATTCAGAGTCACATTCAGAGGATACAAATAAAACGAATTAAACACAGATGGTACGAATAAAAACGATATTGATATTGATTTTAAAAGCGAATAAAACATATAAAATGGATCCAACGAAAAAAAAAAGAATGAAAATAAAATACCACGATGAAGAAAATGATAAAACTGATAAAACGGATAATACGAACACAACTGAGGATAGCAAAAAATACGGATTAAACAAATGCAACGAATAGCACAAATAAAACGGATAATGGAAAAAAAGTAATAAAAAATAACGAATAGAAAATGATCAACACGCTGAAGAAACGGTTAAAACAAATGAAACAAGGATAAATCGAATGATGGATAAAACGAATATAAAGAATAAAACAAATAAACCGAATAACGAATAGAAAATGGATAACACGATGTAGAAACGGATCAAACGAATAAAGCACGGATAATACAAATAAATCACTGATAATACGAATAAAACGGATGAAACGAAGACATTGCATAAAACGGATAAAACGAATAACTCGGATATATAGCGAAAAAAAAACCGAATAAAACAGACAATATTGCAAAGAAACGGATAACACGAATAAAACACAAATAATGCGAATAAAGACTAATAAAGAAGCATACAACGGATAAAACAAATAATACGAATAACCTGATGAAAACAAACATATAATATAATAAAACATATCAAACGGACATAGCGAAAAATATAAATAAAAGCAAATAAACAACGGATAACACGATGCAGAAACGGATAAAACGAATAAAGCACTGATAATACAAATAAATCACTGATAATACGAATAAAACGGATGAAACGAAGACATTGCATAAAACGGATAAAACGAATAACACGGATATATAGCGAAAAAAAAAACGAATAAAACAGACAATATTGTAAAGAAACGGATAAAATGAATAAAACACAAATAATGCGAATAAAGACTAATAAAGAAGCATACACCGGATAAAACAAATACTACGGATAACCTGATGAAGACAAACATAATATAATAAAATAAATCAAACGGACAAAGTGAACAATATAAATAAAAGCAAATAAACAACGGATAACACGACGCAGAAACGGATAAAACGAATATTACACGGACGATCTCGGTTAAAACAGATAATTTAAAAAATATATATAAAACAAATAAAAGAAAATTATTTAAAAACTTACAAAGCCATGTAATAGTCCTTGCAGTTATCTTTATCTGTATCCTTTATCCTTATCTCAAAGATTTATCCTTGAGATAAAGGATTTTACGCGCGGTTTCACTAGTTTCACTAAATTTTTAGGTCACTAACAATTGGCAGCGCTGCAGGATTTTTTTTTCGTTGTTATTTGTTTTACAATACGATTGATTAGTTAAGTGTGGAGTAGTGTACGTAATCCTTGAAACTGCAGATAAGTGTATTGCACAAATATTCTACACGTTACACACCGTGCACCGCCTGGCACGCGAATCCTGCTAGCAGGAGAGACGCGAGAGAGATGAGCGAATTCGATCGCGTACAACACTGGTCGGTCTCTGCTGCACACTGCAGCCGCTACTCTTATGACTACTACCGACGTTGTCGGTGAATGAAGCGTTCCTGCCGCGGCGAGAGCTTCAGCAGGAATGAGCTACGAACCAGCCAACGATGCGCGGCCAGCGAGTAGAAAATGGATGGAGGTGGCGGACTTGCGCAAGTGTTCATTCTATCTCCTTGTCCAACTGTGGAAATTCAAGGTTTCGGAGCGTTTCTTCTCTCTCACTCTCCTACTAGCAGGAGCTGATAGTAGGAAATAAACCTACAAACTCAATGTGAATGAGTGAGTTGAGACATGCGTGCGTAACGTAAGTTAGAGTGAGTGAGTCGGCACTTGTTTTTGAGCGATACGCTCGTTGGATTAGCAGGAAAGACGCAGTTACCTCACAGCAGGAGCAGAATCACACAGCAGGTTGTCATGGTTACGCTTTGACAGTTTGTATGTGTTGGTAGCGGGCCTGCTGATGCTTGGTGTGGCAAGGGAATCCGTACGGTTCTCGAATACCATAGCAGACGAGAGAGTAGAGCAGGGGTCGGCAACCTGTTTGTCTTTAAGGGCGCAATACTAAATTTTAAAATCACCGAGGGCACTTATTTTACAGATAATCAACAGGTATAAATGGGGATTAAAAAACTGATTTTGTATAACTTTATTTTGTTGTTGGTGTCATACGTAATGATACATATAATTGGGGAAATAACTGGGATGTGACTGAGACCATTGTATGGTGTGGAAGTGTGGGGACTGTGTGAATGGGAAGCCTTAGAGAGAGAACATACGTGGTTCATCAAAGATATGTTGCGTCTCGAAAAATCCACTCCCAGGTTATTGTAATGCAAGAGATAGGGAGAATGTCTGTTAAATGGGAGTCGGTTAGCAGGGTTGTAAGATTTGAAGAGAGAGTAAATAGAATGGAAAGCGAAAGATTGGTGAAGGATATATGAAAATGGTGTGCTTGTAGAGGTGTGACTGGGTGGAGTGTGGACAGAAGGAAGGAGTATGAGCATGTTGGTTTGTCGGAATTACCGGCAGAGGAAATATTGCGGGAAAGCGGACCGTTAGAATGGATGGTGTGTGAAAGGCATCGAGAGGTGGAAGAACAGGTGAGCCAGGAGAACATAAGTAACAGCTCGTATAATCCGGCGTACAGGCTAATACAGGTCATCGGGCAGAAGCTAAAATATAGGGGGGGCAAGGTGTGGGAGTGAGGAACAAGGAAGAAAGGTGTGGATGGGGAACGAATATATGGAATGTGTGTTATGTCGAGGTGGGGTGGATACCTGGAAGCATCTGTGTGTCTGCGAATGGTGAATGAATGTTTTGGGATGTAAGAGGAGGAATGTAAGAGAGTGGTTGGGAGAGGGAGAGGAGAGTGACACAATACTGAGGCAAATTGTGAAGGAGAAATGGAAACGAAGGAGAGGGATGACCAAATACGGATGGTGGGATGAAATACCACGATTGTATTTTTATTAGTTATTTTTGATTGCAAATGTTTTATGTTATACTTATTACTTGTTTGATTTTACCGAGCATCGACTGTTATGGTCATTAGCTCTATTCAATTCTTTTTCAATGTAATTAGTCATATTAGGGGCTAACACTATTGATAAGAAAAAGAATACATTTTAATATGCATCCCCACCGACAATCGAACCCGGGACCTCATGGGCAATGGTCATCGACCATCGACCACCGCGCCACTTCGCTGGACAGTTAATTAATTAAGGAAGGATATTGTATAATGGGGATGAATGAAAATGTGGGGAACAGAATACCAATAAAAATCTATCTATCTACATATAATTCAGTGTGAAGCCGTTTGACAAGAGTAAGTAAGTAAATCGCTCTGGCTACCAAACATTTACATTAGTCCAGCACATGAAAAATTGATCGGAGGCGTCATGGCGCCGCGTTGCCTACCCCTGGAGTAGAGTATGAGATACTCTCCAGCAGGCAATCCAGCGAAATATGCTTGGAATGAGAGATTGTGCGAGATGAGAGATGTGAGATGAAAGAGGTGCGGTATGATTTATAGACAGGCTGACGGCCGATGGAAAGGGCAAATTGCTGGGAAAGGTGTGTCGGTTTGCGTGTGCAAGCAAGTGTGCACGTGCAACAAGATCAGATTAAAGTATCACGTGCAGGACAAAAGAACAAGTTGGTCTGTTGTGCCTGCAGCGATGCCAGCGGTGCGTGCAACTGGTTGTCACTTTGTCGGTTTGTCGATTATCAGTTTGAATCCGAATCGTTCGCAGTGTGAAATGAGAAATGATAGATTGTAAAAGAAAGCACTTGCTTTTACTTTCTATCTGACGATCAGTTAATAAATCGAAGCCTGATCGTGATGGGCGATAAAAGTGCTAGGTGTGAAAATTGAAAGGATTGTGATTTGATTGATGCGATCTAGATAGGTTTTAAATCAATTTCTTTTAGAAGATTATATTCTAAATTCTATATAATTTTCTTCATTTTATACAGCCACATTAAAATTCCCTGTTTTCATTAGGATATGAAGTGAACTTTATTTTCCTTGAAACTTTTTTTTATCAAACTTTTAGCGTCTATCCGACATGTTTTTCTTTTTCATATTTCTTCTACAATTGAATAATACACACTTTTCAGTATCGATTTCGATTAATTGTAAGTATATAATATAAAAATCAGCCTTTATTGGCATAACCCCTGCCCATGCATATCCTCCTGCTTCCTTTCCAATACATATGTTTGTAAATTTAACACATAATAAATAAATAATAAAACACAATAGAAAATTATTCCACGAAACCATTTTTTTTCATTCATAACTGGACACTCGCCCATCTCGTAGTAATCTCCAGTCGAGCTTCTCTTCTTATTTTTTTTCTCCTTTACTATGGCGGACACCCTGGCGACCCCATCGCTACTCTCACCTAACCACCCCACGATCACATTCACTCCCTCCCGTATACCACTCGCCCATTCTTGGTAAACACACTTTCTAACCTCGTCTCCCATCCATATTTTCCATCCTCTCTCTTACGAATAGCACCTAGCTCGTGCTAGCGGGGGGACACTTTATCCGGCGCTCGGTGATTTTATTTTAAGTAATCTTAATACATGCGAGTTTTGATGGACTGGGGTAGTCACCCTGGCGCATGCACAGCCTAAACAGCGCTGCCAACATAAAATATATTTGGGACTCTAAATTCCCCAACAGCGCCGGTGGCGCGAACAATTGCTAAAACCAACTTGTAATTATTATACAATTATACAAACAGGTAACCATATTACTCGTTGTAGTAGTAATATGGTTACCTGTTAGTAAAATCGATAAAACCTGTGCTAAAAGTGTTTAACAAAAGCTTCAAACAAGTCAAACAATGTTAAAGCAGCCACGTGTTGAACCTCTAATTGTAAGTAAGACATAGAAACCTAGTCATTCCTACCTACCGGGTACAATCACTCATCGTCCGACCAATTCCGGTCATATGAAAGTCCATTTTTCGCAATTAATGGTATGACTGGTATTCTGTCTTTACTGCGCGTCTATAAAAGTGCGAAAACCGCGTAAAATGTGGCAAATGCGTCATTCACATTCGATGAGATAAGTGTGAATAATATGCGCAAGGGTGACTCAGTTTGTCATTACACTTTAAATGAATGCCTACATGATAGTTAATAGATTTGGGCAATAAAACGATGGCTCGTATCAGCGTATTTGGGTTAGTTCGCATATGTGTTTATCAAAACACAAATTGTTTACAATAATTAGGTTAAATTAACACATGAATTAATGATGTGCTTCAATGCCTGGGAAATGAATTCAGGCATAAAATCAAGACGTAAAACATACGGAATATATTTGCAATGTTTAAGTATAGTATATGTTAGTATCTTTTGTACAGTTAAAGACTACTTTGTTGTTTAAACTATTTATTAATAATATCAATGATTGTGAGGGACTTTAGTACCAAGGAGGAAGATGTGGAACTTTCTGGAAAAACATGGAGGATATGTCACAAATATGCAAAGTTTGCCGCTTTTTTTTGTATGATTTTTCCTAGGATCGACTGCTATGGTCATTAGCTCTTTTCAATTCTTTTTCAATGTAATTAGTCATATTAGAAGCTAACACTATTGATAAGAAGAATTAACTTTAATATGCAACCCCACCGGGAATCGAACCCGGGACCTCATGGACAGTGGTCATCGACCATACCACTGCGACACCTGACTGGATAGCCGCTTTTATTAAATGTGTAAAATGTATAATTAGTACTTTTAATGTTTTTGTGATGAATATCATCAAGCACCTTACACAAATGGCCCAAAAATAGGTGTTTGTTTAATTTGTGATTAAACTTTAATTTTTTTTTTGGCAAATGGCTTACAACGACGTAAAATCCACTTAACATCAATCATTTCTATATATGTCTGTTTAAATTATTTATTAATAATATCAATGATTGCAAGGGACAAGCCACTTTAGTACCAAGGGAGAAGATGTGGAGCTGTCTAGAAAACATGGAGGCGATGTCACAAATATGCAAAGTTTGCTGCTTTTATTAAATGTGTAAAATGTAGAATTAGAACTTTTAATATTGTAATGATATCATCAAGCATCTTACACAAATGACCCAAAAATAGATGTTTGCTTATTTTGTAATCAAACTTTGAATTTTTTTGGCGAACGGCTTACAACGACGTAAAATCCACTTAACACAAATTATTTCTATATATGTTTGTTTAAACTATTTAATAATAATATCAATGATTGTAAGGGACAAGCCCCTTTAGTACCAAGGGAGAAGATCTGGACCTGTCTAGAAAAACATGGAGGCGATGTCATAAATATGCAAAGTTTGCTGCTTTTATTAAATGTGTAAAATGTAGAATTAGAACTTTTAATGTCTTAATGATGAATATCATCAAGCATCTTACACCAATGACCCAAAAATAGATGTTTGCTTATTTTGTAATCAAACTTTGAATTTTTTTTTGGCGAACGGCTTACAACGACGTAAAATCCACTTAACACCAATTATTTCTATATATGTCTGTTTCAACTATTTAATAATAATATCAATGATTGTAAGGGACAAGCCACTTTAGTACCAAGGAGGAAGATGTGGAACTTCCTGGAAGAACATGGAGGCGGTGTCACAAATATGCAAAGTTTGCTGCTTTTTTTTAAATATGTAAAATGTAGAATTAGAACTTTTAATGTTTTAATGATGAATATCATCAAACATCTTACACAAATGACCTAAAAATAGATGTTTGCTTATTTTGTAACCAAACTTTGAATTTTTTTGGCGAACGGCTTACAACGACGTAAAATCCACTTAACACCAATTATTTCTATATATGTCTGTTTAAACTATTTAATAATAATATCAATGATTGCAACGGACAAGCCACTTTCGTACCAAGGGAGAAGATGTGGAGCTTTCTAGAAAACCTGGAGGCGATGTCACAAATATGCAAAGTTTTCCGCTTTTATTAAATGTGTAAAATGTAGAATTAGTGCCCACTTGTGTAGCACAGTCGATAGAGCTTGGGCCTACCACGTGGTCGGACGAAGTTCGAGTCCTCGGGGTGGGCACCCATTATTCACAATTATAACTCTCAAAAATTCACATTAATCCACATCTATACAAACCACACAATAAAAAAACACTCTTCAAATTAACAATCGCAAATATGCGCAATCCTAAACTTTCAACACACAAGAAAAAGGATAAAAACCGCTGACAAATCAACTAAACACTCACATACAACAAGAATCCATATATACACAATTCAACACAAGGATCAGCAACAACAACAACATCATATGACAATCACAATAATAAACATGTAATATAAAAACACATACAATAACAATAAATCAAGGCTGAAGGACCAGTATGATCGATGGCCAGGTCTCTGGACTAAATACAATATTATTATTATTTTGCAGAATTAGTACTTTTAATGTTTTTATGATGAATATCATCAAGCATCTTACACAAATGGCCAAAAAAATTATTTGATAAAACTATTGATATTGTTTTTAATTTTATAATTTGTAGTTAATCTCCAATCGTTAAAATCCTAACAGTAATAAATATTACTAAATCCTTAACAATAAGACAGTAGCAAAGCATTTAAAATAATTATACCAGAAACGAATACAACAGCTGCGTAAATCAATTTTTGCAATTGCTCATATTGAAGTCATGCTCATTTCGTAAATCAGATCAATAAATGTCAACGAAGAATAGCAACCTAAGCATTCATTCTAGGATTGCAACATGATTTTGCAGCGGCATATTTTGCGTTTTGCATGAGCAGTGTGTGCAAATATGTTGCGAATACGTGTTGCCTCACATTCACACATACATACACACACGAAACCGGTGCCGGTGGCTGGACGTCAAACACAGGCAACAAAAGTACAAAGAAAATACGAATGTTTTGTGTTTACCATTTTAAATGTTGATGCACACGTGTGCAGTTAATATTAATTGCACTAATTGCATAAGACAAAACTGCTAAATATTACGATATTACGAGCTGCTAATTTCTTTGTAGGATTCAATATTTCTTACAAGGAGAGTGTTGGAATTCTCCAAGGCCACGGCAGTTTCGGGTCCTATCTATACCGTATAGGGATCAGAGACACTGGGGACTGTCAAATGTGTGGCAGCGGCGAAGAGGATTCTGCGGAACATGCGCTGTTTGCATGTCAGTGGTCCTTCGAAGAAAAGGACGTCCTGCAATCGCAGGTTGGGCCAATCTGCGTGGACTCCCTAGATGAAGCGATGCTAGCCTCTGAGGAGGGCTGGGAGATAATATCCAACTATCTTGGGGGTATAGTGAGCGGCAGGTTAGCCCAAGGAAGAGGAAAATATCCCCTTTAGCCAGCCTCAGCCGAGAAGTAATGCCTTAAAGTGATCTCAGGCCAGGGGTAGTGGGTTTCTTGCCAACGCCGCCCACATTATAATTCATTATCCATTCTTGTTCTTATTCTTCTATTATCATATATTTTATGCTCCAATTATTCACTCGTCCGACAGGGCGGAAGCCTCCATTATTATTCGTTCTTGACATGAATTCTATTTTAGAAGAAGTTGAAAAGAAAACGAAAGCGATAAATGTAGGATTCAGAAACATGGAGAACATAAATAGAAGAATCTGTTCATTTGCAGATGATGTGGTCGTGCTAGCAGATACAGAAAGGGGATTAGAGAAGAAAATGAATATTTGGAATGATGTACTGAAGCGGCAAGAAATAAAGTTGAACGTCAAGAAAACAAAGGTAATGGCATTGTCGAATGATCAGAAGCAGGGCCGGCGGAAACGGGCATGCAACGCATGCGAGGAATGCGGACGCCACGTCGAAGGGGGCGCCGTCACGAGATTCGGATATATACTATAATTTTCATAAAATATAGAATGTATGGAATACTTAATAAATTACCATTAATAATCTAACTTAACTATGAATACGGAGTATGACTTCGTATTCGTAATACCAAAAATACCACACATACCAAAAATAACAAAAATGCCACAAATACCAATACGGTATACGTTGAGAATGCTCCATATTTGCGCTCGAACCAAATGTTTAACAATTATTTTCTCGGAAATTATCAGGTAGTGCTACCTAGGATTTTCACCATAATTTTTTTCAAAAATCTAGTACCCGACTGTATTTTTAGTTTTGCGAAACTCATTTGACTCTCCTTGTTAGAAATAATCAGACACAGTGTGCGTGTGCAGCAAGTCAGCACATAAGCTCGGGATTCCCCGCGTGATGTGTACACAGCGCAAGTCTTCAATCAACAGTAGTATTTAGTAAAGTGCGATAAAAACAAAACAAAAAAAATCTATTTGGAAAACCGGGTAAAAGCGAAAACGTGTAAAACAAGTACCGTGTAAATCGGGGGATAGGTGTATATTTGGTGAACAAAGCACACAAAATGCGAGCTTTCAAGGAGTGGGGTAGCCGTCCAGGAGGATGCGCCGCTTAAGCGGTGGTGTCAACGTGTTAAGATAAGGTGCAAAAGTCCCCGCGGAACTTATTTCAAGGATGGCGAAGTCGTGGGTTAAAATATCTTCTTCTACTCGAATGGACTACACAAACATCAATGTTTCTGTCGTTGTCTTTCGTTCCCGTTTTTCTTCATTCTGACCGATTGAGTTTTTCTCCGATCCTCTGTCCATGCCGGCCTCCCCGGCTTTGTTTCTTCTGGGCGTTTAAAAGCGATTATCTTCTACTACTCCATCCTGTCTCGGCAGACCTCTTCTGTAAATTTGAAGGAATTGAGATCATCTTTGATCTAGTTTCATGTACGTAGTACTTCTAGAAGACCTTCTATTATTATTATAGATTATATAATTTGATTTAATATAAAATTAGCCACGTTTCAGTTATGATAGTACATGATTTGAATATTTTTCCAATCATAAATAGTAATTACATCATTTGTTTAAGTCACGTACCCATTCTGCGAAAAATCGCCATCAAACTTATGCAATATTCAACTTCGCACACAATATTCTCATTAGCCGTGCATAATTAGCGAGTTCTGCGAAATTTTCGAACCATTAACAACGTGGTGACGTCGGCAACGGTCGAGGTACATCCCGGGATAACCGGAATGTATTTGTGCAGTCGCAAATTTCGTGCATAATCGGCGTAAACACATCGCAAGCACGTTTTAATTTAATGTAATCACACGTTTATAAAGTAGCCAATCCTGTGCCAGTCATGTGCACAAATTCTGTGATATCCACATTAGTTTTCCTGTGTTTTTCTTCTAAAATAGTGGTAGTTATTCAAGTGTGTGGTCGCGAGGTGTGGCCTCGAAAAAAATAAAGGGACATCTTTCGAGGCCACACCTCCGGCCCTTCCAAACCAATTTTATTGAGTTAATCACTCGAAGCCAGACCTCCGTAAGAAATTTAGATACATTTAACATTTTTACATTGATTGATTGTTGATTTCTATCAACTATATTGAGTTGAGAACATTTATAGTGGAATTTACCACTTTACTGCATTTCTTGTTAATTCTTGTTGAAAGTTAAAAAACAACATTAAAGAAAAGCGGACATATTATTAACAGATTGTTTGCAGACCTTTAATTCGCTGATTTTACATAGCTCATTATTTATTATATTCGCTGATTCATTAGTTTTCTCGTGTTTTTCGTCTGAAAATAGTGGTAGTTATTCAAGTATGTGACCGCGAGGTGTGGCCTCGAAATATTAAGGGACATCTTTCGAGGCCACACCTCCGACTCTTCACAAATCAATTTTATTGAGTTAATCATTCGAAGCGAGACCTCCGTGAGAAATTTAGTTACATTTAACATTTTTACATTGATTAATTGTTGATTTATATCGACTATATTGAATTGAGAACATTTTTAGTGGAATTTACCACTTTACTGCATTTCTTGTTAATTCTTGTTGAAAGTTAAAAATCAAAATTAAAACAAAAACCCGGACATATTATTAACAGATTGTTTGCAGACCTTTAATTCGCTGATTTTACATAGCTCATTATATATTGTATTCGCTGATTCATTAGTTTTCTCGTGTTTTTCGTCTGAACATAGTGGTAGTTGTTCAAGTATGTGACCGCGAGGTGTGGCCTCGAAAAATTAAAGGACATCTTTCGAGGCCACACCTCCGGCCCTTCCAAACCAATTTTATTGAGTTAATCACTCGAAGCCAGACCTCCGTAAGAAATTTAGATACATTTAAAATTTTTACATTGATTGTTGATTTATATCAACTATATTGAATTGAGAACATTTTTAGTGGAATTTACCACTGGATTTCTTGCTAATCCTTGTTGAAAGTTAAAAAACCCGGATTTTTTATAAATAGATTGTTTGCAGACCTTCATTTCGCTGATTTTACATAGCTCATTATTTATTGTATTCGCTGATTCGCACAAACCCATCGGCATAATACACCTACTGTTGGACTGGCAGTCATGCACAGTTCATCAAAATACCATACCACGGACAACAAAACGACACGAATTATTAGTATTCATGTCTGGCATTCCCAGCAACCAACAAGCGGCACCATTTTTGTCTTGATTATATGATTATATAGTCATATAATGTTGTTGCGTTATATAATTTCATTTTCCACTTGAATTCGCTTGAAGCCAACTTTGGGACATTCCATTTGCGATGTCATTCTCGTTAATTAATATTGATACATACTCACAATTCACAATCAGTTAGGTTAGATTTGTAAATATCATTCTATGAAATGAAACAATAAGTATGTTTCAAGAAATGATTCACAATAATTGAATATGAAACTGAATATGGACAATGAAATTTCAAGATTAAGTTACATTAGAATTTGTAATATTAAGTAAAATTCTAGTTTATGAGGGGAATTAGTTCTTAGTCATATACAAAATGCCGCTTTTTCGATTCTTTGTGGAAGCCACTTCTCCGCACTTCCCTGCGAGTTTTACAAATCACGGGACCTTATTTAAAAGGCTCTACCGACTTAACCCGCACACAATGTCCGATACGCCGGCCACACACGGCGGTAATCTACAAATAACACTACACGAGATAAGTAGAACTAATGATGCACTTGTTGCTGAATGCTGGAATAAAAGTGATTTTATGTTAAGTTATCTTTGTACACGTAAATGCGGGCTTTTGGGGTGCACAAATTCTTAACAGCGCCGGTGGCGCAGACACCTTCTCCTAGGAGCACGTATCATCTCTGTTCTTACCAAATTAATTGAACTGCAATGTCCACACCTTCGAATCCACGCCTCTACTATTCTTTTATATTTAGCTTAATTGAGTTTATTGTACCACAACACATGAAATGAAATATAAGATGAATGAAATTAAGATGATGAGGAGATCCAGGCGGAGGAGGCAACTGGAGACGATCGGCTCGTATTGGTCGACGGGACAGGCAGGTTGATGTGAGCCTCGCTGGTGACGACGGCCGGCAGCGGACTCGGTGGCGGCTGCTGTCGTCGGTGTAGACGTTGGAGGCGGCCGGTGAAAGACTCGGTGTGGACTCTCTGTGACGGCGGATTCTCTGGTGGCGACAGCTGATGTCGGGCGCGATGTTGGTGGACTTCGCTGACGATCTTCGGTGTCGAGCTGTTGGAGTGACTGAATGAATGTGATGGCGAAATGTCAACTATTTATAGTAGGTGAAAATGCTGACACGACGATTTCTTTAGTTCGTCACAGCGGAACACGTCGTCGCGATCTCGCTACGCCGTGTCGATTTTGAGATGTCAGCATTTTCTATGTTTAGTCTCGGCGGATATTGATTACGTGCATATTATGGTTTATTAATGTTGATTGTGATTGTGGTTTGTTGATCCTAATATTGTTTGTGCGGCAATGGATTGCCGCCACAAGTTAAACCTTCGAGGCCACACCTCTTAACGCCCATTTGTTCATTATTTTAAAAATATTTGGAAACCATTTCTTTCTGGTCTTTTAAACAATTTATCTAAGTCATTCAATTAATTTAACAAAAAATTCCCAGGACACGACGCGACACAAATTCTCATAACAAATTTTCAACATTAACTATCCAAAAGTTTCCAAACAAAAGTTTACCATCCAACTACCTAAAGAGGAAATAACATCTTTTTTAATTCTCGTTTCATTTCATTGTTTCTCTTTATTTTTTTCCTTAACTTGTTTTTTGTCTCATTGTTTTGTCTCTAATCTTTTATTTAGATTTCGTTTAGTGTTTGTTGTTTGTTCCTACAGACACATTTCTCACACTTGCCTCGATTTTCTCAGACCAACCTCTGTACTCGCTGGCATTTAATGAGACTTTGTATGGTGCTATGTAATTATCGTAATTGTTCACAATTTCTGATTAAAGCTACATTATGTATGCACTGAGCTGCTGAGTTCCATTAATGCGTCGGTGGCATATATTTGCAAGAATCAAGCGTGGAAGAATGAAATGGTTGAAAAAAATAAATAAAGAGAGGAAGAAAGAAAGAATCAGAGAGAGAGAGAGAATGAGAGAGAGAAAATGAGAGAGAGAGAGAGAGAGAGAGAGAGTACTAGAGAGAAAACGAATTTGAAATACTCGTACAATAAAAATATAATCGTGCATTGTTGCTGCTGACATTTTTCGAATGGGAAACACGTGTGATTGGTATGCATTCCAGCGTTTTGTTTTCAGTCCGTGCATAACGTGCTTAAGAGTCGTACATAAAACGTGACTTATGTTGACGCAAGCACTGTGAGAGTAATTTTCAAATTTAAATAAATTTAAATCAGAGTTACGCATGTTGGTCTTGAAGTAAAATATGTTGTTTTTATTTACATGGGCTTATTTAATGTTGATTTTCGTTTTTCTTATTTTTTATTTCTTCGTCAAAAGGCAAATTTAAAATAAGTTAGTGATAATAAATATTTAAAGAAAGTAGCTTACACTTTTTTATCTTTGGAATTATATACATTTTGATTTAATCCTTCGTAGAATGAGGTCACTCCTTCGTTTTCGGGTAAAGAGGTAATTTTTCGACGACTATAGAATCCTACAATAGTGTTTGATTGCAATGTTAAAGTTAGGGTATGTTAGGGTATCTTTAAGTGTATTTTGAAAATTAGCTATTTCTTATTCTAAGACTAGGCATGAAGTTGTGGAGGTGAGGGTGCCGGTTGATGATGAGTGATAGAGTGTTGATGATATATACACTGGGTTCAGCGCTGTGATGCGTTGGCTTCTGGTCGCCATCAACATTTGAATTTGGCGCCCTGCGCGCAAAGATAACAAGCCGGGTGGCAACTGCGCAACGCAACGATGCCTACCTTATTATCTATAGTGGCCACACCTCGAACAAATGTCGATTCCTAGTGATGGCTTTAAGTCCACGCTTCTTAGATAATATAGCGATCCTTAGTTTATCTTTTCAGACCACACCTCCCCGAATCTCTCAAAACTATTTAATAACTCGATTTCAACTTTGTTCGTTTATCTACTTCTTTTTCGAGGCCTCACCTCTTAAAGAAAATGATAACGCTTAGTAGTTAATTCTTCAAAGTACACCTCCTCCGTTCTCTCTAAACTATCTAAACCTTATTCTTAGATGGCTTTTTCCCTCAAAAGTAACTTACAAGCAACAAAGACTTTATTCGTTGGAGGATGCGAAACTGACAATACCCTGTTAATTCTCCGAGACCACACCTCCTTCGTCCTCTACACGCTAGTAGACTAGATATGTCAAAAAAATATCGATATTGATAAATATCGATATATCGGCCTCAAAATTTCGATATTTATCGATAATTTCACTTTCAATAATATCGATGTATCGGTATCGACATTTTTGATATCGTTTTGACATGTCATTGACGTAACCGCCATCTGAAAAGTATTCTGAGAATTTCAAAATTGGCAATTTTTCCTCGCTCTATATAATAATCTTAATCCATCGATATTCGTTGGAATCTTAAAATTGACATACATATCGATGCCGCATTGATCTACTTTTATTTATTATTGCAATAATTTTATTTGATGAAACCCATATTGTGTCCGTATGCCGCCGTAAAGTCAGTCACAACCTCCTGGACTGGTACTTTCCAGGAGTATCTTGTTGAGGGTGCAGAGGCGTAAATTCTGCACGGAATGACGACTACTTGCACGATCACCAGATGCAGCACAAGTCGAAGGAGTAGGTTGTAGAGACACTTGAAAGGCGACACATTCACAACTAAGGTTCTTAGGCTCTTCGTTGTTGTGAAGTGAACCTAAGCAGTGTTCTGTTACTACTGATTTATTGAATATACATCACAACCTTATATACTAAGACCTACTGACGTAGTTAGGGCGCAAGTCCATCTCAATTTTTCCATCCTGTGTGGATGCGCCCAACTATCAACTGGAATGTGTGATGTTTGCTGTGTACATGTAAAACAAGGCGCCTACACACGGCTTGGGAAAATTACACTACAGTACATGTAAATATACGCACAAATAGAAGTACAAATACAAATACAGATACAAATACAAATATAAATGCAAATATTTTCGAGTTCATCGACACTTCTTATCTTGTGATGTCCTGTTGATTCATACATCAACACATATATAGATGACGTTCCTATGAAATTTCTATTTAATCTATATTGATAATATCGATATTTTCAAGACGATATTTCGATATCGATATATCAAAAAATTGAACAAATCGATTTAGACAAATATCGATATTTCATCATCGTCTGACATGTCTAGAGTTGCTGTTTCCCAGCTTGAAATTGCCATGCATTTAAAACAGTAAAAAAATAGTCAACAGAGTTGTTGAAAGTTTTTTTAAAGTCATTCCTCAATGCTTCCAACAAACTCGCACTAAACAAAAATGATGACGCCTATTATTTTCTTCGAAACCACACCTCTCTCGCAAATTACTCTCTCCTAATATCAGTAAATTCTACGTAGTCAACAAAAACAAGTATTGCATTTGGTTTATGACTATGATGATTCACATAACAAGTAATAGGCTTCTAACTATGTAATAACCTCGGTTGTTGATGACTTGTTGGTCGGCACGTGGCAGAATTGGGGGTGAAATTGGAAGAGGGAGTGAGATGCCATGCTTGTTAACCACGCACGGGGCGTATTACGACGCTATTTCCATTCCGTATTCATGGATCAACTTGATTTAACGCAGAGTGGTTAGGAGATGGATTATGGTGGGATTGATGGGTTGAGGGGGACTGAAAGGAATGAATGTGTTCGAGGACGAATGTGGGTTGATACGAGTATGACGCATCATGACCCTGGTGATACCTACAACTGTATCCCTTGAAATGTGAATTGCACCCTGCCTTTACTACAAGTACTAAAGGCAGGGTATAATTCACAATCCATTTAAATTCCATGTAAATAAAAGACGAGTGTTTGTAATAGTCTTCGACTTGGACATCTGGGATTGGGACCGGGTGGATTCATCCCCCTCTATCCCTAGAGGCTTAGTGAGTCATTTTGTAATTTTAGTATTTCTTTTTCTTTTATTATTCATCGAGTCAAATTCATTTCAATCGGCTTAACTCATTGCTAAACTATTCAAAAATATTGTCTAAATATTTCAAGTTGATGTATGTAGTTTTTAACGAAATTCTACCTCATAAAGCGGATTTTTGAAAATATTCTTATTGAAAATACCTGAAATTAGTTTTTTTCGATTCCTGCTGTATAATGTAGTTATATTAGTTATAATGTCAATTAAGTTATGATATACATAACCTACGGCTGATTATATCAGTGCTGATAGATGATAATGAATGTATTTTAATATTGTCGATTAAGTTATGATCTACATAACCTACGGCTGATCTTAACAGTGCTGATAGATGGTAATGAATGTATTTTAATATTGTCGATTAAGTTATTGTTGATGTATGAATCAACAGAGCATCACAAGATAAGAAGTGTCGATGAACTCCAAAATATTTGTATTTATATTTGTATTTGTATCTGTATTTGTATTTCTATTTGTATTTTCTATTTGTGCGTATATTTACATGTACTGTAGTATAATTTTCCTAAGTAGGCGCCTTGTTGTGCATGTACACAGCAAACATCACACATTCCAACTGATAGTTGGGCGCGTC
>JAODAC010020550.1:0-16484 GCA_027575185.1 Mimaenictus wilsoni | reverse complement strand
ACTCTCCATCGGACTCGATTCTGTGCTATTTTTTTGGCTTCATTCCAAGACTTATGTTGCGTCTTCAACTCTGCATGTTCGTGGTGATACCCTCTGGATCTCCTAAGTAGAGCATAGAGCTTCCGTGAACACTCTCCATCGGACTCGATTCTGTGCTATTTTTTTGGCTTCATTCCAAGACTTATGTTGCGTCTTCAACTCTGCATGGACGGTTCGTCTCCATGTTTATGTTGGTCTGCCTTGTGGATTCCAATCCAGGGCAATTCGCGCTGGGTCACTTTCATTCCTTCGCAGTACATGACCAATCCAGTCCCATTTGCGTTGTTTAATACCTCGATCTACTGGGTGTTCTCCGCAACGTTGCAGAAGGGCTTCGTTGGTTATTTTCTTTGGCCAGTATATGTGCAGGATGATTCGCAGACATTTGCTGACAAAAACTTGCAGCGTATTGTTTAAACTTTTCGTATTCGTCCATGTCTCATATCCACAAAGGAGGATGGATATTACAATACGTACGAAACAGTCTCAGCTTTGTTTTGTTAGTGTAGACGTGTAATTTCCAAATTTTTGTCCACGATCGAAAACATTGCTGCGCCCTACGTATTCTGCTGCTTATATCTGCTTCGGTGCCACCAGTTTTCGTTACAGTACTGCCAAGGTATGAGAAATGATCGACGTCCTCTATTTGTTCTCCTCTAATTTCGAACCTTTTGTTGTTGTTTGTGCACATATACGTACACATATACCTCGCATTTATTTCGTGGGTTGTGAGCTAAATATCACAACCACACATCGCTATCAGGCGCCATCATGTTGCATCAATCTCTTTCCATGGAATCGTTACCCTCTACCAGCTTTGTTTATGAATCTTTGGTGTCCCTTATATAGTCGCTATCAAACCCCTATTCAAGCCCATCCCTGGACATCTAATCACGATTTCCTTTCGAGGCTTTCTACTTCTAATGCACTACCGATACTAATTTTAAGGGTCTACAGTGATGCAAATCGGTAAACATGATTATTGAGCTTGCCTCTTGAGTTCCGGTGAACTCCTTTGGGTGTATCTTGGTTAGATTTTCTGCAGGAATTTCCCCGTGATGTCCTCTGCAAGGAAATATTTGGCATATGTCATTCCACTGGTAATGATCCATTGAAGAATAAATCGTATCCGTCGCTAATCACTAGAGCCTTGTTCCCTCGCCGCCCGCTATAATTCATGATTCATTGCTCTTGTTATATTAAAATCGTTTGAATTTAAATGATTTTTCCAGTTTATTAGCTGTCGGATTCCTGGAAATATGTACATTCCTAAATACCCTGATGTGTTTCTCCGCCGTGTCTTGTCCACCACGTTCCATGATTTGCATTACCACAATCATAAACTATTGTTAGCTCCAGTGGCCATTGGTTATGTATATTTTGTTTCGATTATATTTAAAAGTATATAGAAAAGATGTCACTTCGCAAGTTGGTGAGCTGAATGTCTTAGCCACAACCACACATCGATATCTGATTGCATCAATCTCTTTCCCTCGAACCTTTATCCTCTACCAACTAGGTATGTGTATCTATAGTGTCGCCCATGTATAGCGAGTACATAAGCCCTTAATCAAGTCCCTCTCTGTGATGAAATATGATCACGATTTACGGCCTTCTACTTCTAATGCATCACTGATACTGTCGGTTTATGGTGATGCAAATCGGTGGACATGCTTCTGGAGCTCATTTCTTGAGTCCCTGTGAACTCCTTTGGGTTCATCTTAGTTAGATATTGTGCAGGATTTCCCCGTGATGCACTCTTCAAAGAAATATTTGATATATGTCATTCCTTTGCTAATGATCCATAGATGAATAGGTCGTATCCGTCGCTTTTCAACTAGAGCCTTGTTTCCTCACCACCCTCCTATAACTTATCTATTTCTCTGGTGATATTGAATCAGTTCGAATTTAAATGATTGCGCCAGTTTATTAGCGTTCCGGTTCGCAGAAATATGCACCTAGATGTGTTTCACCGCACAGAGTACTACCAGCAAAGACCCTGTCAGTGGCTGCTTGGAAATCTGTAATTATACATATACATAATCAAGTTAGCGCACTTCTTGAATAGAACTATTTCTTCTTGAACATACAATAATGTGGCGTTTTAACCAGTTATGATTTTCGGAAAATTTCAATCCATTCAGTTTAAAGTACTACACATCCATAATTATTGGGATTGATTTGTCCTTTGCTGAAGTGAAGTCCCACAACATCCCACTGAATATGTTTATGAGATTTCCCATCACTTTATTTTCTATATTTTCTGCAAACCACCTATCCATTACCTATCTAATCTGGATCAAAACAAGTGATTCTCCCCCAATGTGCCCCTGAACTTGTGTGTGCCCCGAATTCTAAGAATGCTCCGCCAAATGTTAAGTCTGCGATAAACCAATGATTAGCAAGTCGCAGTCCGCTGTAGCTGAATACGTTTATGCGACTTCCTAGTTGGTTAGAATTCCTAAATTTCAAAAATCCCAAGAGGAACCCTCGTTTTGAACAAAATTTTGTCCCCTACCCTTTGTAATGGGTCTGACGTATTTTTAAACCACTAGAAGCATGCCGCAACAAAAAAAAAGTAAGGTTGAGAATCACTGACCTAAACAAGGCATGAATGAAACTGCGCAATTGCTATACGTTCTACCACGTTTTTTTGACGTTTTAGCACCGATTCTCAGAAGTGGTGTAAAAAACGCATAAAAGCCCCCATGGATTGGCAAAGCCCATTAGAGCGCACGGTCATTCATCATGCAGGCGCCGTTTTATTGCCGGATATTTTTCACACGACACCTAAGAAGAATGATATATGCGTGGTGTGTGTCAGCCGGTACACGAGAGCACACTCCCGTCATGACTCCAACGCCATCCAACATCCTCAAACATCATCCTGATCCCACACTATCCTTCATAATTTTTTGAAACTTTACTGAAGTGTGATACAATCTAAAGAACAGTTCATTGAAATAAAAACGCCGTTATTCTAAATTTACACCAGAAAATTGAAGGCAACCAAATATACACTGACGTCACCATACAGTCAGCGCGTGATTGTCATATCGCAGAACAAACCGGACTTGATTTTCACGATTTTTTATGCGCGAGTTAAACACGCCTCGTCGTTAAAGTCATGGCAACAATGCTACATTACACGCTAATTGTCTATTGCACAATGTTACCGGGTGTAAGTCTAATTTTTATCGATTCAAAGAAGACATTTGTACTTTTAAGTAAATGACATTTACGTTGTAGGTTTAAGAGACATTAAACTAATTTTAAAAAACTAAATTTCTCAAATTAAACAATATTTTTTTAAAAATAAGTAATGATGTAATAACAATCTCTAATTACGTGGGGAATGTTTGAATCATTTTGCTTGTTGTTATGCGCAAATTCCTTCACAGTTTATTGTTCCAGATTCGCAATCGGTAACCCGGACTTGAAAAACGGATCACGATCGCATATGAAAGAATTTTAGAACGTAATTGGCGCTTGCCGAAGCACAAATAAAATTATTTGATTCTCTTTCACATTCACAAAATCCAATGCATACAAAAATAAATTACATTTCATTGATTTAGGCTCGAAATTGAAATACAAGCCTTTCATGAAATGCTAGTTGCAATTGCATTTTATAAAATTCAATAAACATTCAATCATTCCACCATTCTCTAGGAAATTCCACAATAAAATCCAAATATAAAATATTAAAATAGAAAATCATTAAAATAACTTTTTTCGAGCCATAATTAAATCTGATATGGTCACACACATCGAATGCAAATGCATGCAAATTATTGTTTGGCATGTAATTAAACAGCAGATAATTAAGACATAGTGCGTTAACATGCATGGTATGTTCGTAAAAACGCACCTTGTAGTTTTTATCGTCAAATAATGTGCATAAATGATTATTACGTATCATGATGGCGGATTCGACAATTAATCTCGTAGGTGTGCGCAAATCATGTTTAATTGATGCACAAACTGATTGATGCAATGATACGCAATGTGTGCGTCCAGTCGTGCAGTGTTTCACAACATTTTCTGCATTGTTCGATTATGAACAGTTGATTAAGTGGCAAAACGCAGCCGTCAATTAAACATTTATAATTCGCGGCTGTGTTTTGATGTGCGTTAAAGTTGGCTCAATGTAAAGATAACACGTTAACTTCCTGCAAAATTGTGCCGGCTAATTACAATGTCAGTCAGCCTTGTTATTGTTTAATTAATTAGAACTACTATTCAAGATCAGTGAGATGTTAACAATGATCAGTATTTTATTACATTTTGGTTTAGATTTTTGAGTAAAAGATGACAAATACTTTAAAAAAATTCAATTTATTGTTAGGAAAAGTTTCTCTGGGATAAAATCTCAAGAATCACATCTAAAAAAATATTACGCTATAAATTTTTCTTCATAGCTAACAGATAGGTTCAAAGGGTAAATCGAGCGAAACATTGTTCAGTAAAATGAGCACGACAAACATATCGTCCAGAAACTGTTAAACAAAATGTAATATAATTAAGAAAACACTACTCTCAACATGGAAGAGAATGTTTCTGATATTTCATGTTCTCAGTCGATAGAAACCTCAGTCTAGATTTCAGTAGGATACCAAAACATGCAGATCTCACAATAGCTTATTGCAATACTACCATTATTTCTATATATAAATAGATCATTTCACACTTTTTTAAGTTCTTTCAGGCATCAATAGCCATAAAAAGGAAGCTTAGCTTCCGAAAAGTTTATTCGTCATGTTTGGCCCACACACAAATATCAAGCCTTTTCGCCAATATCGCTTCATTCTCTCGGATTGATCTTTCTTTCCTCTTCATAATCCATTTCTTTCTGTTAGTTACATTGGTCCAGTCTGTCCACATAAAACCCCTACATTTCCCAGTGGTTTTACAGTCCTTTGTTATTAAATTGAAAAGGTTTTGATCTATTTTAGGATTTGGCCTATTTTAACTATGAAAAGGGAAAAGTTTTCGATGAAAGATTTTTATAATTCTCGTGCCACGATAGCAACCGCTCAACCAATCCCCCATCCATCATACTTAGTCTGGGGTTGGCTACTAAGAATACTGCGATGAAACGATTTGGGTTGGAACAGGCGCGAACTGGGGACCGAAGAGAACTGAGTGATGAACTGTGGACAGTTAGGTACTGTATACGGTGGTGTACTGTTGTGGCTTCCAGCAGCAAGCTCAATGTATAGAAAAGAGTCACCTCTTTTTTAGTAGGTGACTATTACGATCTACCTGCAATTGCCATCTAAAACATCTGTATTGTTGCAGGCAGTGATGACTGGGAATGTCGCCTTCTGCTTAGAAGGCTCATTTATGGCAGTGCGCATGAGTTGCTTGAGAGCGAGCAATTGTGGTCATTTGTCAACGTATGTTTGGCCGTCGAAGACTGTAGGTTAACCCTACTCGATCTCTTTGAGGTGAAGTAATCCCGAGTGTTAATGTTCCGTCGTGTTTTGCCGATGTGAGTTACGCACAATCATTTCAAATAAGTACATACACCCTCGAGTCAAATAAAGAATTATTTGTGATTTTAATTGTGTAATTAATAATAATGATTAGGAAACGAATAATATAGAACGCAGGTTTGAAGTCGGATGATTTTATATGAGGCTTTACCAATAAATGGTAAATATATATTTTTAGATGCTGACCTCAAGTCACAGAGATCGAATTCTGAGGTATGTAGATCAAAGTGATAATAACTTCTTCTTATTCTTCATCTTGATGGAAATCGTGCATGTTTTTTTATATGGATTGCCACCTATCTTGTGTTTGTCCTTCCGTCTCTGGCTTTCTTAACTAGACAGTCTGATATCATTTTTATAGCACGTGCGTTCATCTCTCGTCTTCGTCCTCGAACTCTGCCAAGAGAGAGTGCGGAAAATCTCTGGCCAGTCCCAAGCGCTACCAACTGCGCGTTGGACTGGTATCTCAAAGATCGCCGGTTCGAACCCGGTCGGGGGCTTCAAATTTTCTCTTGTTAAATCTCGTGTTTCTCGTTTCTCGTGTTAAATTTCAATTACAATTAATTAATTTCTTTCTAAAAAAGTCATTAATTGTGCTAAATGATTACATGTTCTTCTTTGATATGTCAATGCTAGAAAGTATGGGGTCGTTCAAATAAGACTGTATAAGAATAATTGTGTGAATGAGCTAGGAAAAATGATAGCTAAGTACTTGCTCTCAAATATGTAATTCAAACTTTACACTAAATTGCCAAATTCAATATATCATATACAATTATATTTGTTACAGCAATACGAATAATTTTCTAAGATCAAACGATAAATGTATCTAAAGGATAATAAAATTTTATTAAACCTTATATTAATAATTTGTTGATAAGTTGTAGAATCGGAGTCCGGATGCATGATCCGGATGTACGCTTTATTCTTCCTAAGTTCTGCAACGCAGGATCGCGACCGTTTGACTAGGGTATCGTAACGTTAATAAGTGTGTCTAGCCCAACCAAAGTCAGTAAAAATCCAAAAACGAGTTTACTGTCGCGAATGCGAAAAGCTGATTACGAAATTCATATTAAATAACAGGAAAACCACCTCTGGAAAGTTTAGTCCAAAGGCATGTTTTGTGTAGATTAGATGTAAATTTAGGAAACCGAAATAATTTTACGAGACGTATGTACAAGGGGTATATCGATAAGGATAATAAGGATAAGGATAAGCAAAGCGCGTGGGCGAAATGTGTGCACCACATGATAAGAGTAACGAACATGCTTAGAAAAACAAGTGGTACCACGCGCCATGCAGATGGTGAGAACTACGAGTCCGCGTAGGCGGAAATCAGAATGTATTCCAATGACCAAGGGGAGGTAGACACAGTCAGTTAGTTGTTGAGCAGTTGGTTACAGGGAGTTAGTTAGTGAATGGGTAGCGGCTTGGACAGTCATTACAGTAGACTCGGTTAGCCTTACATGGAGAGTGTTCCAATTGTCCAACACCAAATTAAATGAAACTTTTTGTACGTGTAGTACATGTATAGAAATAACTTGTGTTACCGAGTTTTTATGCCGTTTTGAGCCGTTTGCGCAAAAATAATTTTCAAAGTTTGCCACAAATAGAGCATGATATATATTGCTTTAACAGCACGTTACGCCGTATCGCTTACATGGTGTAATCGTTGGCGTGCTTGCCTTCTGATCCGGGGTTCGCGGGTTCGAATTTTGCCTGCGAACTTTTGTTTTCTTCTCAAATTATATATTTAACAAATATATTCATTCAATTTGGTGTTGGACAATTGGAACACTCTCCTTGTTAGTTAATCAGACTTAACTTGCGAGCTAGTATGTCACTAGTTGTTCGGTCTTGTGTCCATTAACTGTGTAAAATTTAGAAGTATATAAGAGGTTCTTGTGTTAAATCAATATATTGTTATGTTATAACTATTCGTGTCTTATGTTAGTGTTCATCATCTTGAAGCCATCCCCATAGTCTTGCACCCCACAGCCTAGCTAGCCAGCACGAGTGAAGTACCAGCACGAGAAGGTAGTTTGAATAGTCATGTTCCTCGGCGCTTGAGCGGCTACCGAGTGCGTCTCCAGGTGGCGGATAGGAGAACGGCCAGACAATCAGCGAACTTCGCGGTGTCGGGTTAGTGGACCGATAAGTTTGAGTCTCGGGCCCAAAAACTCGTGTACCAAATAAAACGTCACACCGCGGACCACCTCCCCCACTGGGTATAAAACGGCGCCGGATGAGGTAGGACCGTAAGGCACCGCCCATCCGCCAAACCGGGGTTGATGCAGTATGCTGTGGTCATATCTCGCGGTATACTGACTCATCCCTGGGGATCCTGGCCTCACTGTCCGGATCAAGGTGGACCACCCTAAACCAATACCCCAATCCACGGTGAAACAGCGTAAGCCAAGGGATGAATGGCTACTGGGTAAAGTAGTCACGATTATGCGGACTCCGGGCACCGGGCAACACCCGGTTTCATAAGAGCCATCCTGATGTAACGCAGGGCTCTACAGCAGGATTAAACCAATATTTCCCTAGCTACTCATGGGGCACAATGAATAAATCTTCATCTACACCCAAAGAAGCGGGTGCTGCCTCAAGTGCACCCAACGACGGGCAAGGGTCAGCGAAGGCCCATGCCCCGTCGACATCAAACGCCGGGCAAGAGTCAGTTCAGGCCCATGCCCCGCAACTACCACAACCCCAAAGGTCAGACAGAGGCCCACGAGGTCCCAACATGTGTGGTGCCGCCCGTAGCAGATACCAAAAGCTACGGAAAATGGGCCTTTCAGGGGAAGAGGCTTAGGCTCCGCAGCCGAAACCGAAGCCCACAGCCCCGGCGAAAAGGCTAAGGTCCGACGGCAGTACGCCGCCGGCCAAACAGCACAAAAAAGCCAGAGGGAACAGTGTGCCCAAGGCTCCTCACAGGTCAGCCCAGAATACTGCAGGCACGTCCTACAGTTTTGCGACAGCTGGCATAAAAGTTGGGATCATCGCTGCAGAATTCCCTGAAGTTCTGCTTTCGGATGAGGACCTTAAGAAGGTCCAGAAAAACATTCTGGACCTTATTTTGGAAATTGGACTGGACGGTACCGTCCACCCCAACTTCCTAAACCACTTCCAGCGGCCCGGATGGCTGGTACTGGTGTGCGAAGACCGGAAGACCGCTGAGTGGGTGAAATCGGTTGAGGGGAAACTCCGGCCGATTGAAGATCACCAGCTCAGGGTGGTTGAAGGGGCTGAGATGCCCCACGCGGATATTGTGGTGGGCTACCTCAAAGAGAGCCTGGAGTGCCAGAACGAGGAGATCCTCTCTTATATAGGGATCCAGAACTGCCGTACCCTGACCACGGAGAACTAGCGCATATGGAAGGCGCCGCAGGCCAATGGGCTATTGGAAGTCCATTTTGCAGTAGACGTCAAGTCCATGGCAGCCCTGGAAAGTAGCGAATTTAAAATTCGCTATGGTTTGGGCAAAACGGTATTGCAGAAAAGGGGGAAGAAGTCTGCAGAGCCAGCCCAGGACGAGGGTCCTCAGGAACCCACCGTGTCGCCGATGGTGTTGGAAGCATCACCAAGGTCAGCGGAGTCCATGGAGGAGGAGGGCGTCAACTCGCCTACCGGAGCCATAACACCGGAACCTCGATAATGAGTATCAAATGCCTCCAACTGAATCTCCATCATTCAAAGGCAGCATCAAACTGCCTTTACTGGAGATTCAAAGATCAAAATTTCGGTATAGGACTACTACAGAAACCCTGGATTTATAATGGTCTTGTGAGAGGCCTGCCAACCGATACATATACGCTTTTCTATCACACCTGTGATAGACTGCGCACTGCAGTGCTAGTGCTTAAATCTATTAATACTTTTCCTGTTACAGAGTTCACAACAGCTGACCTAGTGACGGTAAAAGTGTCAATACCGCAAAAGGAAGGGACCAGGCAACTGATAATTGCCTCAGCCTACTTCCCGTGGGAACAAGCCAATCCGCCCCCAGAGGAAGTGAGAGGTCTAATTGAGTGGTGCAGGAGAACAAACAAGCACCTCATTTTGGGCTTTGACGCCAATGCACACTACACTGTATGGGGCAGCACGGACACCAACAACCGTGGTACTGAGTTGCTCGAGCAGCAGTAACCTAGAAATTGCTAATCAAGGTGGAATGCCAACTTTTTTGACAAACAACAAAGAGGAGGTACTTGACATCACTCTCACAGACGCTTTCACCAGCTCTATCATCCATTAATGGAGGGTACTGGGAGAAGAGTCGATGTCGGATCACTTAGCTATCGTGTTTGACATCGTAGCTCCATCAGTGAAAACCGTCTTGTTCAGGAACCCAAGGAAGACCGACTGGCCGGCCTATAGGAAATGCTCAAAGTTGGGCTTGGACGGGGGTGGGACAAGATCGTAACCAGGGACGAGCTAGACACTGCTGCGACTCGGTTGACGGATACCATAACAGGTGCCTACGAGGAAAACTCTCCTTTGATTAGAAGAAAATCCTCAAAAGAAGTCCCATGGTGGAATAATACACTCAATGGACTAAGGAGGACGGCCAGGAAAGCCTTCAACAATGCGAAACGATACGGGAATTGGGCCCCGTACCGCGCATCTCTAACAGAGTATAATAAGGAGCTTAGGAAGGCGAAAAGGGCATCCTGGAACAAATTCTGTGCGGGTATCCAAGAAATTGGACGGGCAGCAACGCTCAGAAAAATCCTCTCGCACGACCGCAACAAAATAGGCCTGATAAAGAGGCCAAATGGACTTTTCGCAGAAAATGCTCAAGAAAGTGTTGAGATCCTAATCTCGACCCATTTTCCGGAATCATTACCTCACGGTAAAACTTGACAGCTACAAAACCTCCCGAGGAGATTAGCGGGAAGCGGTGTCGCCGCAAATAGAATCTTCTGTCTTGAGAAGATAAACTGGGTCATAAGGACGTTCAGACCATACAAGGCCCCAGGTTGCGATGGCATCGTCCCAATCATGCTTCAGCGGGGAGCGGACTATATCGCCCCAAAACTGTTACAACTGTACAGGGTGCTACCGACTCGCTCATACTCCGGAGTCCTGGAAGGAGGCTAGGGTTATATTCATACCAAAGGCCCGCATACGCCCCCCAGAGGAGGCTAAATCTTATAGACCAATTTGCCTTACCTCCTTCATACTCAAGACTATGGAAAAAGTGGTGGATAATTACATCAGGCAGACTTACCTGAAGGAAAATCCACTCAATTCTCTACAATTTGCTTACCAGCCGGGCAAATCCACCGAAGATTCCCTATTTCACCTCGTATCTGACATAGAAAGGTCGCTCGAGGCGAAGGAAACAGCAGTGTGCATTTTCGCTGACATCGAAGGGGCGTTTGACAACACAACGCACATCGTAGTGAAAAGCATACCAGTAACTGGATCAAGTCCATGTTAACTGGAAGACAAATCACTGTTGACCTGCAGGGAATACGAGCATCCGCCATCACTAGCAGAGGGTGCCCTCAAGGGGATGTTCTCTCACCTCTTCTATGGTGTTTGGTGGTTGACGACCTGCTAGATGCCCTGACGAAGGCAGGCTATAAGACAATTGGCGATACAGATGACGTAGCCATCATTATAAAAGGGAAATACGATAACACGTTATCTTCCCTCACCCAAGGGGCATTAAACAAGCTCTACAAATGATGCCAAAGTGATGGGTTCAACATCAACCCGGCAAAAACAATTATCGTCCCTTTCACACGGAAAAGGAAAACAGACCTATGTCCTCCTAGTCTGAAAGGGGAGACGATAGCGTATTCCAGGGAAGTTAAGTATCTAGGCGTCACCCTGGATGCCAAGCTCAACTGGTCTAAACACATTGAGAAGGCACTCCAGAAGGCTACAATGGCATTCTGGGCATGTCGGAAAATGTTTGGAAATAATTGGGGACTGCAATCACGTATGATATACTGGTTGTATGTCATGGCGATTGCTCCAATTATTACTTATGCCAGCGTAATATGGTGGCAGAAAACGAAGGAAAAGGCAACAACATGGAAGCTGCAAAGGCTCCAAAGACTTGTCTACCTTGGAATTACGGGGGCCAGATACACGACCCCTACTGCTGCATTGTCAGCGCTATTAGCCATTCCGCCCCTGCCAATCGCCATAGAAGGCGCAACAATCAAGAGCGCCCTGAAAATGGGACTATCAAGTTCCAGTAAAGGGTACTCCGAGATGCTGAGCAAGGCTAGCTTCCCGTACATCGGTTGCCCGATAGACAGTATAACACCGGTCTACGACTTCAACTGTGGCTTTACAGTGGCGATTAAGCCGCGCCCGGATGCCATCACCGAAGTCGAAAGTATAACCGAGGACAGAAATAATGTGATCTGGTACTCGGACGTATCGGCAAAAGGGGAAAACCACGGCATTGGAATTCACGGGCCAAATTGGAACGAATCCATTGCTGTCGGTAAAGCCCCCTCCATAACTCAAGCAAAGATCATGGCTATAGAGGCATGTGCCCAGCAGTGCCTTAATAAGCGCTATAAGGGTAAACGCATCTATATCATGACTGACTGTGAAGCGGCACTAACGGCTCTTCGTGATGAGCAGTGCAAGTCGAGGGTAACTTGGAACTGCAAAAATGTTCTCAAGAAATTGGGGCGAGGCAATAAACTCACAATACGGTGGGTGCCTGCGCACCAAGATATTGAAGGCAACTCTAAGGCGGATATGCTAGCCAAGAAGGCAGCAGAAACCACCATGCATGGCCCCGAACCAACCTGTGGATTATCAAGGTCTACTGTGAAGGAATGGACCAAGAATTGGAATCGTGCTAACCATGAGACCGCCTGGAGGAACAAAGAAGATCCTAGGCAGGCGAAAAAACTGCTAGATGTATCACACAATAGAGCCCAAGAAATTATAAAGCTGAGAAAAGGCGATATAAGGCTACTTGTTAGCCTACTGACAGGTCATGCCGAGGTCTTGTACCACCTAGATAATATAGGAAAAGGCGACCTCACAAGCTGCAGACTATGTAAGTTAGAGGTGGAAACAACCGAGCACTTGCTCTACACTTGCGCATCCCTAGCACCGGAAAGACTTTCTTTGCTAGGCAGCGAGCAACTAAATCTTGCTGAATTTAAAGGGAAATCGGTCAAGGAGATTCTAGCTTTTGCTAAGGTTATCTCCGTTATTGACCCATAGTATTGATCCATGCACAATAGGTCAAAGCTGGTCGCAGAGCTAGTGCCGTCTAACCGCCCAGGATTAATTTAAAAAAGCCATGTTCAGCCAACGAGCAGAAAAATCATCCACTATCTCTGAATTGTCCTCGTATGGTCCAGAGATGTCCATCGATAAATGTTAAGTACCAGTTATAAGTATCCACGGTACAACGCGGTAGCATATCGTGCGAGAATAGCAAAAAGCCAAGCGAGTTTCCTAGAAAACCCCCGTGTGAGAAAGCGCACACACAGCATGTGACTTTTGGTGGAGACGCCGACATACGATATGTTACATTACATACTGTCCTTACTTGTTCTAATTCAAATCATGGGCATGGGGAGATGAACTACCTCGTATACATTTGGTATCGAAGTATTAACTCGAGAATTTTCACATAGATATAAAAAATCATAACAGGGGATATCTAGAATACATTATCTTAAAAACATCTCTCAACTAAACATTACCATGATTTCATGATGCCATCATACTCTTAACCTTCTCCCTAATTAGAATACAAAAACAAACAAAGACCTACACCGATCATACATACTCAAACGACAACTTACCCTTAAAAAGATGCAAAAACTCGAAGCACACGAATGTTATAAACAGATATCCAAATGGACCGATACACAACTAATTCAACCGATACACAAATAATTCGTTAAACAACCCTTTGGGAGCATACGTTCCCACGTTATGCAGTAATCTGGTGCATTAGTGGAATAAAAATAATCTAAATTTAAAACACTACATCCTTTGATTATACATATTAGATACCAGCCCACCTGGGCAGCTTAGGTGGTAGTGCATAAATCTACCACGCAGTCAGTTTTCACATCTATATAATCTGCTCACCGGGATACATCACCAATCGCAAAATTAGCGGTCAACACAGAACAAGGAACTTCTATCAAATACAACTCAACATTCACACATGAAAATTAACTTGGTAAGCAACACAACAACATCCATAACAAAACGTCGCATTACAAACCACAATGACCTAACATGTATTACAAAAAATAGTAATAAAAAACTGTCAACAAACCAGGCTGAAGGAGAAGTGTGCTCGATGACGAGGTCTACGGACCAAATAATATTTTTTATTAGATAATAATCATGACAAAAAATTGATTTCAAAAAATTTGTCAACCTTCAATGCCACTCGTACAGCTTTAATTCTATTTGAATTCGAAAATTGAAACATATGTATATTCACCAATTTCCCAAAAATCTATTAGCAATTTTGTTAGACGTTGGAATTAACCATGAATTATTATTTCGAGCTTCAAACATCGATTACATCCAGCACGAATTACCTAGTCCCGATATGTTTGAATGTTTGTCTCTTTCTGTTCATTTTTTCCCGTTCCCCGGCAAATTCTCTCTCCGCCACTAATATTGGCATGATTTTATGACCTCTTTGGTGCATTAGCAGGCGGCGATTAAGCATGAAAGGCGATACCAGCAAAAGGCGATCGGGCGGAATTAATCGGCGCATGTGATTAATCGACAACCGCAAATTAACGCGCCTGCGAGCGATTGAAAAACAATCGTAAGAGACAATTGCGCCTACATCGTAGACGCGCAGTCGCAAGGCATGGGTGAATTGCGATTGCGACGATTGTGACTCATGCTGGCTCTAATCTCGCGGATTACAAATCGAGGAACAAAAAAGTGCTTAATGAGCGCGCGCACAGGTGTAAAACGAGAAAAAAACGCGCACATTAAGCATGTGGTATGCAGCGATAAATGGAATACGGGCATGTAATTGGTAATTAGATATTCTACTGCATTCCTATACAGTCGTAATTGGCGCTAATTTATTTTTAGTTGTGATTACTTTGTTTTTATGATACTAATTCGATAAAATGATTGGGACTAGGGATTTATGATAGGCAACTTTTAATGCACAAGTATCAGCATAATATTTGTATCTTTATAACTTTTTTTGATTTAATTTTTACCGATCATCAACTACTATGGGGTTCAAGGCTGTGCACGACGAAAGGACGAGAACAAAAAACCGCAATAAGGGTCAGATATACATACCAAGGGAATACCCACTTACTGGCCCACAGATCAAAACAAAATCCCAGACATCCTAGATCTGTTCATTATAAGGAAAATCTCAAAAAATTTTATGAACAAGAATTCATCGACCTAATTTCGGATCACACTGCTGTTTTACTGACCATAAGCGAAATAGTAGACAAGATTCCGACTTCTTTGCGCCTATCCAATAGAAGTACAGACTGGGAAAGTTTCAAAGTCGAGTTCATCACCACTATCAACTTAAGGATGAGCCTAAAAAGCACTGAACAATTAGACATAAAAGCACAAAAATGTATCAAGGACGTACAACAATGTGCACTTAAAAACACAAAACAAACAATTCTACACAGAAGAAGCACAAATTATCTCACCTCCTGCAGCTATTGAGAGAAAAAAGAAAAGCAAGGAGACATTGGCAACAGACTAAATAACCTAGCGACAAAACAGCCCTGAATAACAAGACACAGATTTTAAAGCGCGAAATCCAGAACTACAAAGACTGGTCCACATCCACATATCTAAAGAATCTCACTCCCGGCCAAGATACAAACCATTCGTTGTGGAAGACAACGAAACAAATAAAGATACCTACAAAAATCATCCCTCCATTACGTATGATAAATGGTACATGGGCAAAAAACAACCAGGACAAAGCCGAAGTAATTGCAGATCACCTGGAGAAAACTTTCCAGCCAAATGAAACTAACAGCGTTCTACCAAGAATAACAGCCAGCTATAATCTTAATAATGAGCAAACAATTCCGCCTGCCACACCCAAAGAAGTGAGGGTCATGATCCAAAACCTTAAACTAAAGAAAGCACCAGGGTACGACCTAATCACAACACAAGTTTTAAAAGCGCTACCATGAAAGGAAATCGTGATGCTCACAAACCTCATCAATGCGGCTTTTCGACTAAAATATGTGCCATTATGCTGGAAAGTTGCGGAAGTAATAATGCATGCTTCCGAAGGCAGGAAAATCACCATACGAAGTTGCATCACACAGGCCAATATCAATTTTGCCAGCTGTTTCGAAAGTCTTTGAAAACCTCCTACTAACAAGGCTACACCCAATAATAGAACAGGAAAATATAATTCCAAATCACCAGTTCGGATTCCGGAAAAATCACACGATAATTGATCAAGTCCATAGAATTGTGGAAATGACAGAAGAATCGCTAGAGTCCAAAGAAATATACTCAGTACTGTTCCTCGATGTGGCCCAGGCATTCGACAAGGTATGGCATGACGGCTTAATTTATAAATTAAATAAAACGCTACCAAAAAATTACTCAGCCCTATTAAAATCAAATCTGATCAATCGGTTATTCCGCCAATTTTCGAATGTTCCTAGGTGTTTGTATTACTTTACCATTTTTTCAGCATTCTGTTTCCTAGGTCCAAATCTGTTAGTTCTACATATATGAGAGCAAGTACTTTGCAATATTTTTTTCCTAGCTCATTCACACAACTATTATCATACATATGATTGTTGATGCCTATATAAAGTTGAAATAATAGGTAGTGTTGTTTTATATTACTTCTTTATATCTTTATTAATTTTCAATTTTGGGTCGGTTTCGGTGTTTTTATTACACCATCCTCAGCAAACTACAACATAAGGTACATAGTAAGATTTTTGTTTTGTTTAC
>JAODAC010020539.1:0-19158 GCA_027575185.1 Mimaenictus wilsoni | reverse complement strand
CTCAGGCTCAATCTCCCTGCTTCCTGCAGTACTATGTACAACGGCGTAGATCGCTCCAGCCCAAATAGGTCCTTCAAAAACCACGCCTGTTCCTTTTCCTGGACTTTTGTTTTGTGCAATTGCTGTCGTTGTCTGTGTTGTTCCGTCAGACACGTATATAATATTATCTCTTAGGATGTTATTTATGAGTGTTAGGATTTTCCCACCGATACGTTGTTTTTATTCGTTAGTTTTTTATTCAGTAGGCTGCTTAAATTACCAAGAAAATATTATCTTTTTTGTTTGGAGGGCATTTATGTAACGTTAAACATTATCGTCAGATAAATAGGAGCCCCCTCCTAAGATCATATATTCCCACCTCCCCAGTTCACTCTAAGGGTAAAGTCATAATATGAATAAAGATTTAATTTTCGTTGTGCTATCGAAATCGCTCCACTTTGAGAACCATTGGTATAGACATTTTTCAAATATAATACATTTAGGAAAATTATATTTGTATTATTTTAAAACAGTCTATCAGGTGACGTTTATATGGTCCGAAAAAAATGAAGTAACTATTCGCTACTTCATATATTTAGACAGGCGTAGCGTGCCTAAGGTTATTCAGATATGTCGAGCGCCTAAAATCGTAATACTTGGGTGATTTTTGGGGAGGCAATCTTTATGGGAATATCAAAAAGGCAACGAAACGACGCGCGTGCATAAATGTTGTCATGTTTGGCGTGCCGTGATTCTTCATATACTTGAGCCATTGATTTTCATAACTTCGTGTCGAGCGTCGCACGTTCGGCGAGAGGCAAGAAAAACGGCCGCACCACAACTCCAGCCGACGCACACTGTACAGGAGGGGGGGGGGCGAGGTAAAATTACGTTATTATCTAATTAGAGGATCAGCGCTCGCTCGCGGTAAGTAAACGGAATCGCTTGACCGCAAAGGGTGGGCGCTCGCGTATGCGACCCGTGATAGGTGGCGCTGCGCGCGAGTGTCATAAACCATCGCGGTCGAGCTGCCCCCGCGCGTGACGGTGGACCGAAAGGGTAGATGCACACAGAGATAACACGCGCCGCAAATGAATCATATTTCTTCGTGCACCGAGGCCCACCGTGATTTTTAATCGCTGCTCCCCGCACGGGGCACACATACACACACGTCGGCCACCATCCCCCATCACCCTCCTGCGTTGCTATAAAAGAAATTTACATAAAATCACGTCATATTCCTTTTTTTCCTTTTCGTCGTCATTGTCGTGTGTCCTCGTGTCGCGCGCGGCGTGCGGCCAACACGCAATCCGTAATCATAAAAGCGAAGGACCGGCCAGTGCAAATTAACCGACCGCCACCAGCACACATCACCTCGTCGCACCAGCCCCCCCTCCACCACGTACGCCTATACTGCCGTCGCTTTAAAGGAAACGAAGGAAAATGAGCAGCGAAGGATTCGTTCGTGATGTATGCCATAATGGCGTGGCATCTGGTCGCACAGCGAGCTGGCCGGCCATTACCGGCCCCAGCTCGAACGCGAACGATTTTCTCATTTTAATGACACATAAGAGGCACGTTAAAGATCTGGGACGATGCTATCTGATTCTTTCAGCATTGTTCGCCATACCGGAGATTGCGGGACAATTTTTATTGTGCGGCGTGCTAGCCAAGACAGGGTGTTGCCCAAGTTAATTTCTAGGTTAAAGGTGGTCGTTAAATCTTTAATTAGGACTTTTTTCGTCTCTGTTATTTGGGCCGTGCATGAATTGAAATGATCCAGATATTGATATTTACTCTAAGAGACTTATAAAGGCAAGTTTAATAAAATTCAATAAAGTCTAAGATAAAATGTAGACGTCTTCAGACACAAATGAAAAACAAGTTTAAAAAGTTACGTTCCCCAGTGAGTTCTTGGGAGTCGATCGATATGTGTAACGCCGAGGGATAAGCAAGGCATACCGAGATGTTCGCTCGGTACTGTTGAATTGGGGGGGGATTAAACGCGCCCAACAAATTCTTATTTAGAATTTTATAAGCCGTTTAGGCAATGTGCGTATTCATTTTTAATACAATTGTTTCACTTTTCCTGAATTACGTTATTTGGACGTGTACAGAAGAGAGTCCTCGTCTAATTACATACAATTGTTCTATTTTTTCATCAGAAATAGTCACTGGCATCTGCTGTGACGTAGCCATAGTGTCTCGCAGGGAATCCAAACATTCCCTGGTTTCATTTGTGAACACTGAAGCATCACCGATGTACAGAATGATTGCAGTAGATTAAGATCTCCACGTCGGTGGCCCACAAGACTAAGCTGTTTCCTCGGATGTTGTACCTCTCTCAGTCGGTTCTGATCTGCTGCCAATTCCCATCCGCACGTGCACGTCAGGTGCTGTCCCTCCTTTTAGCGGATGTGCTGCCAATGAAACAAAACGAATCATCCACCAAGGTTAGTTCCACTACGTGTGGTGGTCTTCTAACATCCGTTCCGATCACTTCGGTTCCGAAGTTCATGCGGTACAAAAAGTCCGACGTACTTCGCCGTTCTTAATCAAGATCCATATCAGTTTCTTTCGTCAACACTGGAGGGGAAGAGTGTAGGGAGTAATAGTGTTTTGCAAGTTGGCTATGGACGTCATTGTTAATAGATGTGTTAAACTTGTAATTAATTCACAGACAATAAATGCAATTAGGATGAATCCAAGACAAAGGATGTGTACGAAGAATGTTTCTAATTATGTATAAATATATATTTGTTCATTTGGTTTCTTAATACTGGATGCCCCATGATCACCGGCGTGTGGTTCCTGCTGTCTGTGACAAGCTGTAACAGTACATACTTTCTTTTTAATTTCCTGTGTCGGCGTACGGTCAAAAAGATGTCGGTGGATAACTTTGTTCAGGGAGAGACGGTCCCCTTCGGAATATGAAAATCTGGCAGCAAATTTGCCCCCATGGTGAATTCCCCTTTTTTACCAACGTAGGTAAAATTATGAAAGTTAGCCCTATGGGGAAACATTCGTTTTTCGTGGTCCTATTGCAACCCACTGTAAGAACCTTATAGGAATAGTCTAATGAACTCATGTTCTCAGTCCATGGCTTAATAAGGACTCTTCTGAGTAATGATTTCTTATATCCACTTGCAGTAGCTGCAAGTGCCCCAGAAGCCAACGGAGATTCTGAGGATTCATGAGAATTTACTATCCTTATGATGCATTCTTATTTGCAGTTAGTAGCAGCAGCAGTGTACAACTTTATCTGCATTTCACAAACGCATCCACACACGTAACTACAATATCCATCATAGTGCCATTAGAAATATAGTTAATTATTACAATTATATAAACGCTCCAAGAATGGAAGTGTAAAAATTGTTTGTTTTTGCATATCTGTTTACCAACTGCAGAGCTCTAGATTCAGTTCCCTTTGTATTAACGTTTTTGATTTAACGTTTTAGTAAGTCTAATATTGTCTAACTGTAAATGTTATCTCTATGTCCCATTGAAACAACAGTTGTTATACGTTTTGCAGTGTCCCCCTGATTTGACAATGTGCTAGAGTTTCGAACGGTTGTTTAGAGTGTTCTCAATCCAGTTTTAGGGCCTCAGATGAGACACGTATCGTTATTTTTCGTCACTATCTACCCGTGAATGGAGTGGGTAATTTGCGCGCCTGCTGCCTTCCTTGGATGTGGTAGCCCTTACTCAGGCTCCCCCTCCGGAATCAAACCCTGATTCCCCGATACCCGTTACATCCACGGCAGCCGCAGAACCTACCATCTACAGTTGATAAGGCAGACATATGAAAAGATACGTCGCCGGTGCGAGACCGTGCGATCAGCACAAAGTTAGTCAGTTTCATCAAGAGTTTGTACGATACAACGGCAACGGAAACCATCGCAGCACAGATTGTTTTTGATCTGATAAATCGGTCCTTCCACCCCTGGTCGAAACTCTGTTTGCATGTATTAGCTCTAGAATTACCACAGTTATCCAAGTAAATGTGGGTACAATCGAAGAAACCATACCTGACTTAATGAGCCTTTCGCTGTTTCACCTTAATTTGGTTTGAACTGAGACATGCATGGTTTAATCTTTAAGTCAAGAATATCACTACTGGCAGGATAAACCAGGGAGCTATTCGTCGATCGGCCCGAAGGCGCGTCCATTGGACTAGAGGTGGTGTCAAACTTAAAAACAAATTTGAGCCAAAATAAAGCCTATTTAGGCGGACTGAAGTTTTATTAATCAGGCATATTAACTGGGCAGAACTAACATTCGAAATAATGATACCCTGAAACAAATTGACCAGGTCCTCCCGAAGTAAATGGAGGCTTTAACAAAGGTCATTTATGCAAAATTCACTTTCGAAACAAAGGGATAACTCCCCCTTCCCCCTCCGCACTCGGAAATATAGACTGGGCTCCAATAATGGTCATCTCGAGCTGCATGCGTGTTCGCGGGATTTAATTAAACAAAAGTGCTTTTCTGCAAAATGACGTCTATAGTATGTTGGAACAATGATGAAATCTTTCACTAAGAATTAAACTTTTCCCGGAAATTTTAAATGAAACTTGTTTTTTCAGCCAGAAAATTGATATGGATATATTTGAAGAATATTTTATTTTAATAGAGTAAATCCAATTAATCATTAGCAATACCTACTTTTCCATGCATGGTACCTGCCTGCTTCTTCTTATTCGATAGTCCTCTTCCTCATTCATGCTTCCTCTTTCAAGACGTTCCCTGTTTATTTCAGCTTTCTGCTTCTTCTGAGACTGATGTCTAGCTTTCCCTCCATTATTTCGGGGGTATAGGTGACTCAATTCTAACAATAGCGGGACATGTTGGAGGGGTGTCAAAATAGTATAGGTATTGATAAGTATCGATACTATCTTTCGGTTTATTGATACTTTAGTTATCCGACACCTGGAGAATCTATCTCGATACCTCAAACGAGGGCTCCACCTTGAGAACCCTAATAACATTTTAGCAACTCGGTAGGACGCAGAACAAATTGTTTGACGACGCAATCCCACCTGTACCTGCATCTGTTATGAATCCGTATAGGGTATCAGTTGATCTACTGTAGGGATAAATATTCCCGAGATTCTAAACATTAATAAGGTTAATAAATTAGATTGATCCAGGTTTTCCATAAGCACGATTTTTCTATGTTAGAATGTTATGAAATCTGTGGCTACTTCTGGCAATTGTACATTCAATCCATGACTATTTCACTTTAAGGAAGTTTGGATCCCAGATTACTTATAAAGCCCAAGATTTGACAAGAATATATTATCTTCAATAGACCAGAAATCATTGGGTACTGGTTACTCGGAAGCAGTGAATCTGAAAAAATTAAACAAACCTATGGGGGGATTCCTTAGGTTTATGTGGAGTTTTGGTAAAATTAGTAAAATAGTTTTAGTTCATGTGTTATGCATTTAATATAACACTTGTATTTTGACAATTTTATCTCTATACCTGTGCTCACAATATCAAATAATCGTGGCCTAACTGTGGCATTCGGTAGCAACAGACCCAGAACGTATGGTCCTAGATTTCACAGTGCTGGGATTCGCATAATTGGCAAACTGGCAAGTGCGCTGCTCTAACGAGGCAGGACGAAAAAGAGCACACCAGTTGAGCGAGGCGTGTGAGAGGGGGGCCCGGCGCGGTCGCACGGCCGGTACCATCCAACGTCGCGCAGATAGGAGAAGATAGCGCGGAGCGCGCGCTTTTTGGCGGGGGGAAGCGTCGCGATTGGCGACCGTGCGCGCTGTCCAAACCGCTGCCGCCCCCCTCGCGGTGCGTCGAGGATTCTTCGTGCCCGAGCATGTCTCGTCCCCCCGCGCTGCGCGGCGTGTCACCGCGCGCGCCACCCCCGCCTGCCACCATGCGCTCGTGTTGCCTCGCACACCGTGCGCGTTTTTGTCATCGTGCTCGCGGCGGTCGGCGCCCGCTCACCGGGCCGGCGCCGGCGGCGGCGAGTGAGGGCAAGAGAGGGGAAGTGCGCGCCGGAGTGAGACGGAGTGCGAGCGTGCCCGAGCGAGGGGGGAGGCTGCCCGCCTCGCGCATCGCACGCCTCGCGGCACGGCGCGCGGCGTGCGTGTGTGTCCTCCGTTTGTTCGTCGGGCCGTTCGTCTTTATTTGCGGTCACCGGGCGCGGGACACGTCGCGCTCTCGCCGAACGGTCTGAACGCATTCCGCGTCGCGCACACGCACACCGCGAGTGGCCCATTCCCGAAAAGGACCTCCGCCACCTAACCTCAATTCAGCGCAAGGACGCGCCGCCAAAACTCGCTCCTCTCGGTTGCCTTCCAAAAACTACGCGCGCTGCCGCCAAATTCGCGTACGAAGTGTAACCTAACGTACACCTCGGGGCGTTCGAAGTAAGTTGGATGTGCGCGAGTGTTGCCTGCCAACAACATCCTGACAACCATTTACAATGAGGTCTAAGAGCATCGCCAGGAAGCTGACATCCCAAGGTGAGCTTTTTTTATCAGAAAATTTACATTCTTCTGTCATTATATAAACATTGTAAAATTGTAAAAACACCCATATGAATGGTAACAAGAAAACATTAACTTATTGAAAATGGCAACATCCAAGTAAACAAGTACAAGGTAGCTCGAAACGTACATATTTGAATTCAGTGAGAAGAAGAAACAATTCATGCATGTTCTGAGGCAGTGGATTACCACCATTGCATTTTGTTGCCTTTTGTTTACTTTTGTTTTGCTGTAAATGTCAGATGATTTGGAGTGCCTGTTGAAAGGAAACACTGTCACAAATGCTCAATTTTCGGGATGCCCTGTATGTTGTGCTGTATTAGTTGCCCCGTATGCAGATGTGCTTACCGTAGTAGTATGTGCAACTATGTGGCTTATCTGCACACCGGTTCATGCGAGCATCGATTGTAGAGCGCAACTAATTAACGATTCGCTACAGAATCCACGATTCTCCGGCGTATTCCGCGCGCGCAATACCGTCACATTCGCCGTCTTTATCGGCGTGCGAATTGAGTTTCGCACCGCGCACCTCGCGTTTTCTCATTAATCTTTATTGTGTCTTTATCAACGTTCACCTCGTGAAATTCGCCGAGAATGTCGCATTTCGCGATGATTCCCGTACGTTGAAGATTTTTGTGATGCATCGGTGGAAAATGCGATGATTAATCACCCGATTCCTTCCTCTCCCACGCAAGCAAAATGTTCGATTATTTAATTGCGTGCATTCGCGAAATGCGTACGGCTAACAAATATACATCGGATAGGATGTAGCGCCCCTCGTTGGCCATTAAATTTGATGATAATTTACGATAATTTCGTAATTATCGTCGAAAAAAGACGTAATAATTCTTTATAATTCATCGATAATGAATCCGGTAATGTTTGCATTGTTTTTGCATCGCGTTAAATTAACGGCCAATTGTTCTCGCGCGTCTAGCGCGAGGGAGGCGGCGACGGCGGGGCGGCGCGGCGGCGCGGTCGGGCCGCCACTGATTAATAAACGCGAATTAGAACCAGATAAGAGCAGCTTAACGATGTTTGCTGCGCGCGTCCTGTTTGCCGTTTGTCCCGTTATCTGCGGCCAATGAGCGGGCGCGTCGTCGATTAGAAAAATCTCTCGCGCGGCGCGAGAATCGAACCAGGTGAACGTCGATAAGGCCATGGTGCGGAACGACAAGCGATTCGTGAAATCGAACGCGCCACGCTGATAAGAGTGTGGAGAGTTGCGATGATGACGGATCGATAGAACTATTTTGCACGATGCAGATAGGCGTGGAACACAGTGTGTTCTTGGAACTGTATTCAATTCAACTGGAAAACTGCACGATGTTCATACTTTTCGAATGTTACGTTGAATCTCCCAGCTACTTTGAAATTTACAAATAAATATGTTTGATCATCTGTATTTCACTGCTGCTAGACAGACAAATATCTGAAGAGTAGGGGGGGGGGCGCATTACAATAATTTCGCATAATGAACATCTCATATAACGTCATAACATCACATAACGTTATAACATTTCTTATAACACTCAGTAAAAGTGAAAATCGGCAGTATTCCCAACTCTTAAAGTGTTCCATTAATCTATGGAAAATTACGAGTGACCCAGTATAACCACAGGCATAGGAATGTTGAACTGAATACAAGAAATGAAGATACCCATCACCGTTTCCGGGACATTCAAATCAGGACTATCTTACGATTTTCACCTGTTTTATCTCCTCGCCTGGCCATTGTGCGTCTTTCGCGTCTTTCTTGTCTGCTCACGTTAATTATTCCCAGCGCGAGCAGGTACCCTTACTTATTCATCCAGTCCTCAAAGACAATGTAAAGGATGTGCAGGGTGCAACAAAAAGCAAGAGATCGAATTCTGTCGTCAGGCATATCGTCAAAACCGAACGAACATCCTGTTCTTTTTCGTATGGATCTCTTGTTTGGCTAGGAGTGATGATGATCAGACAGACGAAATAGTCGTCGGGCATATTTGTGTGCGAAAACGCGCGCGCGCCAGGTTACCTTGGCTTCCCTCCGAAACGCAACGCTTTGAGACTGCAATACCCGCCATTAGGCAAGGAAGCGTCGCGATGCTTGGTGGGCTTCCACGGATTGTCGCCGCCGCACGCTTTGAACTTTCGATTAATCGACGCTTTTGTTTCGTCGATGTGCAAAATAAGTTGTTGCGACGCCGTGTGCGCGCCCCAAGGATCGGATCGCTTGTGCAGCTTCGCATTGTGCGTGCGCGCCCAGCACAAACACGCTTCGTGCGCGCCTCAGACATGATTACCTACAAATTTTTCTTAAAACAAGTGCATTGTGCGTTTCTCCGTTCTTCGGCGGTTGTGAATAACAGTATGGACGACGCTACATAGCGACACATTCAAGTTCATAGTCGAAGGAATTTTAAAGTATACCAACAAATCGTTGCTAGCTGACATACAATCCGGAATTGCATAGCTTGCTAGAGAAAAAATAATTACATTTATAAAATATCGCTAATTGTTTGTTAACTTTGTAATGATGGGAATTTTTCGTTCGGTAATTGATCTGGCTAAGGGGATTATACACTTAACTGTTTATAACAATTTATTATTTTAACGTTTTTAAAGTCTGAAACGTGTTTCAAACAAAAATTTCAAGAAATAATGAAGTTATAATTGAAAAAATGATTTATTCCTGGATCTGATTTATTTATGAATATAATTTCGAACACATTTCGCAAAGTCATGTTTTTTAACCAACTTATCTTGAAAACCACTGAACTTTCTGTTTTTGTGGTTATTGTATTCGCAATTATCTAGTCTTTGTCGTAAGATTTTTTTGCCTTCGATTGTTAGTTTTTGTTTGTGGGCAATAAGAACAAATTTATTTTCTAAATTCGCTACTTTAAATTCAAAACTATGAGAAACCTAGATTATACTGTCATCCATTTGCTTTTTTTTTACACAATTTTTGATGTAACGCCACTCATTACCGTTTGATCGTTTTTTAGGCACTTGGTAGCTCCAGTACTCCGTTAATTGTTATATATTTTAATTACCAAATATTTAAAAAAGTTTATTCTTAAACAAAAACCGATCCCAATATTCCAAATAGTTTTCATTTAAAAACTCACATTACCTATTACATTCTCTAACATTATCTATTTTTCTCTACTAGATGTATATTTAAAAAAAAGATTTTTTCCAAGTCTCTATGCAGAATATAATAAAAGCTAGCCTCTGTTACACATCTTTCGTAGGTTACTCTTATACCTCCATGTCAATCTCTTTGGACAAATACACAACTAACAGATGAAGAGTTGTGGAATATAACGATGTGTCGCGAGTCTGTTAGTTTTACGATATTGTGTTGGTTGGAAAATATTGTGACCTATGGAAGTTATCTTTATGAACTTCACATATGTATTTTTTTAACTACTTAACGAGAAGGTTGTCGATTTCTATTGCATGTTGAAGTCGATATATATTAGGCCTCGTTTTGTAGTTTTTAGAATAATAAACTGAGTCTTGTTCTAAACTTAATAGACATTGCTTTGGTCGAGCTCCGATACTCGAATGAACCCCCAACTTTAAAGAACCCCGTTCAAGTGTTGCGTTTGTAGGTCGATAGACATGGAAATAATTCATACATAACATCCGGAGTTGATAGCATCGCCTACAGATGAATCACTATCTAAATTCGCCAGGGAATATTTGAGTTTCAGATCTTTCCAACTGTTCGTACAAGTTAATAGTTATGCTTATAACTGGTGAAGATTTGCATGATAAAATATCCGTCATGGGCATTTCACCCCCCCCCTCTGGAATCTCGGAATTTCATTATTATTTTTCTCCTTTGTCATAAGTACTGATAAAAACACATTTTTCGCTATTTTTTTTAAGATACCAATGGAGGGGAGTTTTTAAAAAGCCATCCCTTTTTGAAAACTCCCCTCAAATATTCTCCGTTGTCCAAGAACAGTAGACTCCGCTTAATCGGGACACCTGATAATTGATGCGGCATAAAGGACCGAATCAAAATCTGCGAAGTAATGTAAATTTACTCTGGCTTTTTGGGGACAAAATTCCTTTTTATCGGGATACTAAATGCATGTGCCTCGAATTCACACGTGACGGCCTGGTATTCACACGTACATGCGATGTAATACGTAACGCTGAATTGGGAAGTTCATTTGACATTGTGACTGAGCGTATGATAGAATTAATGTAAATGAAATCTATGGAGTGTAAAACTATGCGTTAGTTTATGCAAGTGGAAAATGTTGGACGCAATTATTATTCGCGCGGATTTTGTACAATTGTAATCTAAAAAGGACAAGTAAACCAGTTCATAGAAACTCTTTCAAACAGTTTATTTTTTCTTTAATTTTATTTGTTGTTTTAAAATTCATAATATAATTTTTTTTCACTCTTCTATGTACTGCAATATGTTGTCGATCAACTCTCGTAGCATCATTGAAAAGATGCATTTTAAGACTACAAGAATTAAGTGACAAAATAAATCAATGACTTCTCAAATGGCACTTAACGGTAAACCCAAGAAAATGCCAACTACTGCTACCATAACATTTCACCAAACCCTCCTACCGTAACGGTGATGAATAATACAGTTCATGACCAACCTTCTATTAAATATCTAGGCATCACATTTGATTCTAAATTGTCATTTTCCTGCCATGCTAACTTAATGAAGTTGCTAACTTAAGAACGGAGCGAAGCATTTCCGAGCTCGCACATACAGGGAAAACGTATCTCGATGGCGAAAACTGCAACAAAAATATATAAGTCAATATGCAGACCTATTTTGAACTATCAGCGCATTCTACTTGCCAACACCACTAGGAAAACAAAAAAAAAGCGGAAACTTCAGCACTACGGTCAATCACAAAAATAAAACATCCCCTCAATCCTCGCCGTAATCCACGGAATCATTTATTATACGAAAAATGCAAGTTACAACATATTAACACAAAGGCACAAAGTACTGCAATGCAAGTTCAAAGCAAATTCAATAAATTTAGCAATTATAACTCCATTTTGCATTCCATCTCTACCAAACCCTCGCTTCAAAACCCCACCATAATCCTTTCTTGACACTATACACAATCTATAGCACTCCATAAAACCAAATTCATTTCTCACAAGTTTCTACCAATTTTTTCTTACATGTTAAAACTTGAAATATGTTAATAACTGTAAGCTATTATTGTATTTCATTTATTTACGTTTAATTTTGTTGTTGTTAATTTATTTTGTGTACATTTTTTTAAATTTATATTGAATTTCGAATGGTTGGTACACCGCATAATCGGGACCAAACATACTTGGTTCCGATTAAACGGAATCTACTGTATCTGCTAATCTGACAACGTAAATCCATTATACATGTTCTCATTTATACTTTTTATACTTCGGAGATTTGTTTAGCGTAATGGCATTTTATCTCCATACTTTGTACCAAATGTGACCAATATTGTCTGTTATACTCAAGTATTATGATATTTGTAAAATATCATAATAATTCAACCAACACATGCGCTGATTTCTAGCATTTCTTTTTGCGCTCAAATTTTTATATTTCTCTCTCAGATAGACGATTAGTTCCTATTATTAACAAATAACTATCTCCCTTATATTATATAACCGTTATTACTCGTTTCAAACAATTGGATTGGAAAAATACCAAACATTTTTTAAACTCTCATATGCGAACACTCTACTTATGTTAAATTCTTTGGTCTCAATCAATTAATTCGTTGCTCGTACTTTTGAGGAGACGGGTACCATCGTTGTACAATATGCTGTTGTTACGTATGAGTAGCGATTTATCAAATATCGTAACTGCTAATCTCGCAGAACATGTATATCTTATTTCCCATACCATAAGCCTGTCTTCAAATCAAACACAGTAATTGCTGATTATGAAAATAATGATTAATCAATAAGAAATTATTTAGTTTTACTTCTGACAGAAAGTCAAAAGCACAGGCGTTGTTTTCATAATTTATTCACATCTCTTTTATTTTTTATATATTTACCAAATTACGATTCAAATATATGACGAAATTCACAAAAATATTCATTGACGTCTTCCTCAAAAACCTACAATGCAAATAATTGCACAACCCTACAATCCCCTGTGCAACCGCAGGAGGAAAGACTTTTCTCTCATTCGATGCCTGTCCGGTGCGACGCAAAGTTTGCGTGCTTTATTTGCCTCAAAAAGTGATGAATGTGTCACTGCGCGGTATGGTAAACGCACTTCGGAGTGCGATTATTTGAGCGCGTTAAGTTGAACGATCGCTTGTGTGCCCTCCGGAGGCACCCGGCTGTCCGCGCGCGCTCAAACAATGCGATGTTTTCGCGGACGCATTCACGTAACGAAACGTAAAATAACCGCGCTCTCGCTGGTTATGTGTGCCTTGCAAGCCTGTGGGCCCTATAGGATAGATGGATTTGACCGCGCATTCAGACGCAGAGGACGGCCGCTTAAACTTGCACGCGCGATGGGCTCGCAGGCTTCGCGCAGTCGAAACAAAAGATGAGGAACGAATGTTTTCACAAAAGACACGTCCCGTGCAAGCGCATGTCGCAGGGCCCTAGCAGCCTAGCCGGCAGCAGCCGCAGGACAGGCAGCGGTCGGTGGAGGAGGAGGAGGAGGCAGCCTTATAAGCATAACCGCGCGACAACGCTGCCCGCATTGCATTGCCGATACGCCACGCCGGCCGACAAAACGCGCCGAGTCAGGCGGAAAAGAGCTGTGGGGAGTCGCGGCAGAGAGGAGAGAAAAAAAAAACAACGAACCGTCCCCGACGCGACTGTGCGCGACTCTTTGTTTCGCAGAGATGCTTTCCTTGCGGTCGGCGCACGAAAGTATCATAAGATTATTGAATTTTTCCATCTGTGGGCGCTGGTGACGCCCGCCACACAACATCGCCCGTGCACCCATGTATTGAAGTGTGTGTACGCGCGCGCACACCTCGCCTGTGGTGTGGGGGTGGGTTGGCGCGCGACCGCGCGGGTGGGGTGGTCAGCTTCGTCCGGCGTTATTAGAAAAACGAGGCCGCGTCCCGCCCGTAAATCACAGGACATGCCAGACATGCGACCGACCGCCTCACCTGCGACATCGATAAAGTCGCTCGCCTGGTGGTGGAGGCAGGTGGCGGTGGCAGAGGGGTGTGACAGGGGAGTAAGAGGGAACACAGTGGCAGCAGCGACAACAAACCAACTCAAGGATTCCGCAATCTTATCGCTGTGTCTTATCGTTCCTTCCACACTCGCTTGGCCGACGTCTCTGCTTCCTTTATTAATGCGTCCACGGGGGTAATTGCAGTGTGACAACCGCCCCTTGGGCAATAGGGGTTTGTTGTTACGTCGTGTGAGTGTGGGTGCTCACTCGCGACTGCCAAGTGGCAAAGAGGAAGATCGCGTGCACGCGGATGACTAGATTGCATGTTCGCTATGGGACGCGTGTCGTGTCCTTCGGCGTCTTATCATTAAAGACGCGAAAGGGGTCGACGGGGGTGGTGTGGCGGCGGCCGGGCGGAATCGAGCGCCTTTTCACGCCCACACCAGTGCGATGGATATCGCACGTAAACAGACCGTCCTGCGACGCTCGAGGAAATATTTAATGACAAACCACGTTATCAATCAACTTTATCATCATCCCTCGCGCGCGTGTTTCCATGTCGCACGGCCGTTCGCTACCGACCGGACCGCTTGGTCATTTTTTGTATTTGCCTTCTGTGGTGGTCCGATCTGTGATTGGCCACCCCATCCCTCACCCCCGGGGCGCTCTTTCGCACCGCACGAGCCACCGATTTGCCCTTCCGTGTTCAGCGCGCGATCTCGTGCGCGCACTCGTGCGCATTTTTATGACACATATTAATATATTGCCTTAATTTGCCTTGTGGAGCAGCGCGTTGATAAACTGCTGATGATAAAGGCGGTCGAACGGCAAGGACGCCGAAACGCGATTTTATTGCCGCGGCATGCGCGTGCGCACGTCGCTCACGAATAGGTCAACGGCGGCAGGAGATTATGAAAAATTATGAGGAATTACGTACCGTCGCCGCCCCCCATTCGTTCGCGCTTATCCGGCCGGCCGTATGCGACGGAATTTGCTGGAACCGCGTGCGCGGTTTTATTGTTTCTTCGCGTTTACTTGGCGTCTCGTTTCATTGATAAATCTCGACCGATAATGCGGGACTTTATTATACAACGCACGATATTGAGGTCTCCTCCACCTGTGCCTCGGAAAGCTTCGAATAATGGGCCATACGCGTGCATTGATTTACTCGGCAAAAATATACATTTAAATAGCAAATTAGCGGAAGCTTTTGTACTCTTAATTAAAAGTAAAAGTTTATTACACTGGAATAATTGCGAATGTGCTTATTTGCCGACTACTATCAGACTGATGTTACATTTTTAATGCTAATGGAAAATAGTTTTTGACAAAATTTCTGTATATTTATTGTGATTTTCTGACTGTATCATACAAATGTAAGACTGCACATATAAAGGTACAAAAAGACCGATAAGAAGTCCGCAGTCATTTCATTTTCACCCATTTACAATAACCTGTAAATACATTTGGTGTACTATGGCCATGTGCCAAATTTAGCAATTGTTATTCTGATCATAATAATGTCACATATTTTAGTGTCTATCGACCTATGTGGGTCTTTCCGACATGGATATGTTTTATTTGTATGTTTTTTTGTATGATTGTTATTTACAAGTATGTTTTATACACTAGTTTGTTGGTTGGTGTGAGTTGTTGATGTATATGGTGTTGTTGTGGTTGAGAGTAGTTCTGGCAGTGCAGGTGTCAGTCAGTAGACTGATGTGTGAAGTTGAATGTTTAAAGTTGGATGTTGTTGTGTTTAAAGTTGGATGTTGTGTTGTTGAGAGAAAGATTTTGTGTGTGTGTGTGTGTGTGTGTGTGTGTGTGTCACACACTATGTGTGATGCCCCGAGGACTCGAACCTCATCCGTTGGCGTGATACACCAAGGTCCCACCCACATAGCTACTCGGATGAGCTCTCATAATGAATTTCTATTGTTCGTCTAAGTTGGAATCAGATTGGTAGGATTGCTGCCTACCACGTAGGTGGTCTTAGGTTCAAATCATGATCGTGATCAATTCTACTCGTTGCGGCAACCACGTTAGCATCCGTGGTTTTTCAAACTTGCTACCTAACAAAAATAGGAATTAAGTTGCTTATAGTTATAGTGATTAGGCGGGAAGAATAAAAGAAATAAGGAAACACGTATAACGCGTAATTAAAACCACTGTCTGGGCGTGACCGTTGAGCATCTCATCAAATATTGCAGATTCATTGACGAATGAAACCCCACTAACCAGCAATCGACATTGGGCCCATTGATAATGTTAGACCGGTTCAATAAAAGCAATCTTCGGGGCTCTCTTTAAAATTATTCTATAGCTCGCGGACCCCATGTAGTGCAATTGGCGCTCATGGCAAATAGAGTCGACGACCCGCGGGTCATAAGTTGCCAACCTAAATAAGGTAATTTGATGTATCTTGTTGAACTGGGAGCCTGCGTAACAGGGAAAAACAAACTAAACGTTCTCGAAGCAATTTACATTCGCGAATCCATTAGAAAAAACCCAGACCAGGTACTAAATGACCAAATCGAACTCATAGTGAACACCCCACTCACCCGCGCAATAGTATAAAAAGAATTGTAACTTCAGCGGACGATACAGTAACTGAAGATGCCGAAAGGTGAAATGTACAATGTAAGTGTTTAATAAAACGTTCTCATAAAACATTTTTTCAAACTCTTTTTATGTGTTTGTGCAAAATAATATATATGGAGACACCCATAATTCATATATAGCGGACGCTACAGTTCAATTTGACCCTGCCTCTCTCCGATGCCTAAGTTATATTTGGCATCTTCTTTAATTGAATCCATCCACCGCTTTCTTGGTTTTCCTCTTGTCGTATGTTCCATATTCCAATAGACAAGTCCGTGTGTTTTTACCGTTGTTTTAGTTCGAGGTACTCTGTTTGTTTCGGATACTTTGTTGAGAGTTTCGTAGTAAGTTTGTTTTTCAGGGATGGGTTACTAGCCTGGGTTACTAGGCGGAGTTGCCCATATATTTCCGTTTTATATAAATATTTCGATTTGTTCCCGCGTAATACAGATCAATTTATTGTTAGATAACACAAATCAGGTAAATCAAACGATTTGGCAAAGTATCTGTTGTCAACAGGATTTCGTATATTGTAAGTTGCACATATAGTGGGTTTCACTGCATTTGTTCATTATTAAAATTTTCAACGCATTTTCACAGCCTCAATAAAATTGACAATAACTATGTTTTCGTGTATATGGACTTTTCACCCTCTCGCTATCACTTTTTGTCGTTCCTGGTTCCTTTTCTTATTCTAGCAAAGATATGATATAATTTGGTACGAGCAAATAAAATGTTTGCCTAGAACTTGGTGAGAAGGATTAAAGTTATTTGGATTAATCCGGAAATTTACGATGAAGTTCATTTAATGAAAATAGTACTGCAAAGTCTGTATAGTTATGCGTACACAATCAAAAAGACAGTTTATCGAAGTTATAATATCCTCGGAAATTAAGAAAGTTCCGAAAATTAAACGGCGCGCGAAATTAAAATTCTTTACGAGAGCCGTGGCGTCGTGCAAGTCGAAAAATGCTTGCAGCTCGGTGGGGCACTCCAGTTCTCGAGCTCGTAAAGTGTCCGCACTTGTCGCGAATTATCCCCACCCCCCAGGAGCGCCGCCGTCGGCGCTAATTGTTCGCGTCTTCAATTTGAATTGTATCGCTGTCATCGTAAAGATCCGTAAAGTTATAATAAAGTCGTGCGATAATCACGACATTGTGACTTTAATTGCGCTCTGAGCGCCGAATGTCGCCGAGTTTACGATGATCTTAACGCCCAAGCCGCCCCCTCAGTGAACGACGCCCGGCCCACCCAAGGCGGCGGCGGCGGCGGCGGCTGCGACGACGGTGGCAACGTCATCGAGGAAGGCGCAGCGAATTGATGGCGACGCGCGGGTGTAAATTACTCGTCGGGTTTTGGCGCGGGGACAGCTTGCGCTAATTACGAATTAGGATGCACGTTAGCACTGAGACCAGCCACTAGCGTCAGTCAACTGAACCCCGCTACCCGCCTCCGCACACCCCCTCAAAAACCGTCCCAACTTCGACACGTTTCAATTAAATCGCATGTTTGTTCAATACGCGCGTGGAAGATGTAATTGAACGGGAGACAATTAGAAAGTCAATCAACGCGGTGATATCGTGCGATATCATGTCATGCGCGGGCGGCGCCGATGACGACGGTGTGGGTTGGTGGTGATTGCGGTACGAATTCGGAGGGCGAGTTTGAAGTGGCGTGCAGTAGCGGGGGTGCCAGTAAGCTCGCGCGGTTTCGGTGATTGCTTTCGGCTTGCGTGTCTGAGATCAATCGGCCGGCTGCAATTTTCCGAATTTCCAGGCGCCCGCTGGATATACGGGATACGCCATGCGCTGTTTCTACGAGTTGTTACCAAGTTTCGTCCCTAATTAGATTCTATTCTCGGTCGGGCGGCGTGGCGGACTCGCAGATAGGAAGGAAGCAATTTCGCTCCGCTGCCTCGTTTCCGAAACAATCACATATATCGCATAATCATATGAGGGTGTTTTCATTTTGCAATCGATATCTTCAACATCAGCTCAAGTTTTGTAGACATGAAATCTTCGTGTGTAATTAGGACATCGACAATCACAACAAATAGACCAACGTTGCATACCTTCACTTACATGCTAAATTAAGTTCGGTTTTAGTTACTTGTTTGTGAAAAACTCCGGAATAGTTTTATGGATAGATCAAATAACATATAATTCGTATGACATTCTGATTTGTTATTAATCCACTTTACAAATATGTTGTACCTGTAGCACATCGATAACCTGCACTTGTATATACGTCAATATGTTAACAATGTAATTCCCAATTATGCGTCATATTGTTGATAATGTGAATGTGTTGTGAATATTTATAATATACACCGACCGTGAATTTTACAACTTCAAGTGGTGTGTTGTTCAGATGATATATTATTGGATGTGCCTTGAGATAATATATCGAATGGTCTAGATATCGTACCCTATCGTATCTATGCATAAATTTTGTATCTTCAATTGAAGGAAACAATATGATAGTTTTGCTAACCACATATGAAAAAGATATGTCTGCGAAATATCAATCGAATGATCATTGTCTTCAATTAACGTATTCTTACAAGGAGAGTGTCTTAATTGTCCGTCACGGAATTGAATGAACATTTTTGTACGTGCAGAAATATTTAGAAATAATTTGTGTTAACGGGATTTTACGCCATTTTCATTCGTTTGCCCCAAGAACATGTTCAAAGTTTGGTCACAAATTAAGTGTGGGTATATATATTGCTTTAACAGCAAGTTTTACCGTATCGGCATCATGGCGCAGTCGTCAGCGTGCTTGTTTTCTTATTCAAGGTACGCGGGTCCAAGTGCGAACTTTTTTAAAATATATGATTGTTGATGCTTATATAAAGTTGAAATAATAGGTAGTGTTGTTTCGTATTACTTCTTTATATCTTTATTAAATTTCAATTTTGGACCGGTTTCG
>JAODAC010020528.1:0-19164 GCA_027575185.1 Mimaenictus wilsoni | reverse complement strand
TTCAATTCTTGTTCAATGTAATTAGTCATATTAGAGGCTAATACTATTGATAAGAAGAAGAATTCACTTTACTATGCCACTTGGCTTGACAGATAATTATTGAAAAATATATCGCGTCAAAAACCATATTTTCAAAAAAAAAGTCTGTTTTTTTTTTCATATTTCTCGTATATCTAGGATTATAAATCAGGCACCCATCGATTCAGCGACTGAAATTCTTCAAACTCCTGGGTCAGTTTTTCATTTCATTACTTAGATCCGATATTTATAGCTCATGAAAGTTGAGTCTCATAACGACGACGATTTCACTGACAAAAAAATGACTCGAACTAACTTCTTCTAAATATTTCACTTTTATTTATATGTATGTTTCTCCAGCATATACAAATCATATACCATTCGACTCGGAATGAAATTAGCCACTGTCTCCTGCAAAATGTAAAACAGTCCCAGTGAGGTGAATTTCGTCGAATGGCAAGCAACTGTTTCCCCCGATTCACCGGCAACCACGTTAACATTTGTGGTTGTCACCCTGGATAAGGCTAGCAATCTACCCAAAGGGAGTTAATATGCTCATAGTTACCCAGAAAAACTCTGGAAGAATGACAGGCCACTGGCCTACATTCTTTTTTTTTGTGTTATAAATTCTGTAAAATGTAATTTGATCAAATAGCAGGATGCTTATCGATAATTATGAAAATTACTGATTAAAGGTATAAGAATATATTTAGTTTTACTTCAGTCGTGTGTCAAAGGCATATTTGTCTTTTTTTCGAAAATCCCTTAATTCTGCCCTGAAACTACAATTTATGGAGTTGCCGAGTTTCCCTTTCATTTGACAGTTGTGCGCTTGGTTGCCGTCTTTTTATATTTCGTTGTATTTGTTTTTTATATTTATATATGAAAAATATTTCCCTAAAACCACCAAATGTACAAGATATTGTCCAACGTGCGAAAGCAAATCTTAAGAATTAATTTACTAACATTTAACATTTATATATGGTAAAAATACTCCACTTCATTTATCTTAAGATAATTCATTCTAATTGTCTTACTACATTGTAGCCAATGTTAAATTTCTGTTTAATATGTGATTTTGTTCATAGAGTTGCAAAAAACATATTTTTCCATTTAAATAACCTGTACTTAATATACTTTCTGTATTCAAACTACGCTACTACATTCCAGCTTGTCGTTTATAAATAGTCACAAGCGTTTTTAATTACAAAAATATATGAATTTGTTAATGGTAATACGATTTGTACTGTCGTGAAGGTAATAAAACCTCCCGTAATTACCTACGCCTTGTTATTGCTCATATTCGACGACTTTTTACTACATATATTCATGAACATACACATAACATTGTCTTACTTAATCATGCGTCACACGATGCAATCGCAAAAAAATGACAACTGTTTTTGCTAATTATACGTTTACAGCTGCTCACTCGTCGTAGTTTATTGCATGGATGCAATAAACTTGTCTAGTACTAATTGAAAATACTAAATTTTATATTAAATAATCGCTTTGGTATTACGTAGTAGTCAGTAGTGATATCGAATTGTCAGATTTTAGTGAAGTTGTAGTTTTTATTTGCGTTTAACGCGATTGTTAACACCATTTTTTATCAGTAAATCACTAAAATCATTTACATGTACTCGTGTGTTATCGCTTATTTATCACATGTATGATTTTAATACAAACACTCGTTACGTCGAAGTAGGGCCTAGATTGTGAGGATGATTTCTATGAAATGCCAATTCAAACTGAAGTGTATGCATTAAATTGGAAAAAACAAACAATGTTTGATAGAGTTATATTTAGGCTTATGCGATGACAATTAAATTCATTTGTAATTGTTGACGATTACGTTGAGTACATATTAAATAGACAAGAAAAATACATTACTGATAGTAACTGATTGTGAGTGAAACTTTACCTGGTTTGGACATAACTAGATGAAAAGAAAAGATGAATATGCTTTTGGCCATACGCCTGAAGTAAAATTATTATTTTTATTGTATTATTATTTTCAAAATGTCGTATAGTTCGCTTAGTTAGTTTCTCAACAGTACTCCGCCTAAATGTGGCTCGTATTCACCAGTTTACTTCTCAAATCAAGCGCGTGTATAGAAGTTTTACTTCAGATTGCAAAGTGGATCTTGCTTAAATCAGTATTGAAGATACAGATACTTGTCAGTGGACTCACTTGAAACAAGAATCGAATAATTTCATGTTCTTTTTCTTCTGCTTCTTTCACGCACTGCGGTGCAAGTCGGCCGGGGCCTGCGTTTTACTAACAATTAGCTTTTTGAATTGAATGACCATGTGATGGTCCTCCTCTTCTTCTCCGAATGATCGAGATGGAGTACTTTGCTTGATTAGCTAGCCTAGCTCTTTGAATTGTACCAACATGCTAATTCCACTCTTTTCTTCTGTTCCTTATGACTCCTTCCTTATTATCTCCTTCCGAATTACGTAATGCGGTACCTCTAGACAAATCGCATTCATCCCTGATTACTTCGTTCTAGATGTGGTCGAGATTTCTGTGGTGTGCATGACTTGCGATGTTCTTGCTGTATCCGCCCTTGTCTCGACAGCATACACTATTATTGGTCTTACTACAATTTAATAAATTCTGGTTCTGGTTTCGACCCCTAGATGTTTATTGCTCCAAAGCTTTGATATTTCCAGCAATTCTGGCTACTTTCATGGTTTGTCGTTTTCCTTCTTTTCTCTATATTACCGACGGTACTGGGGTAATTGAACCTCTCAACTTTGGTTATAGTTGCTCTATAGATTTCTTGTTTGCAACCACCAAGCAAACTTCGGTTAAACCCATGCAATAGTCGTTGCAGCTTATCCTCAGATTTGGCTACGTCTTCTAGTTTTAATTGGGTAAGTAATGGGGCATACCCGATTCCAACTAGAAGTTCTTCGAATATTTTGTTCATGATTAGATTTAATAAAAATGGTCTCACAAACAGTGAATCTCTTTGCCATATTCCTTATTTATTATCGGCTTGCTGCTCCTGTCGCCGCTTACTTGTTGGACTACATTTTTTCATTCTTTTCTGCCCATCTCGTGGATCACAAATGTCCGAAGGGAACTCTCCATGAACCTCCATGATAAGGTAGATATACCTGAACTAGAAATCTATTGCAAAATGATTGTTCCTGATCCAAATGTCCCTTTAACATTAAGATTGTGCTAGATATCGACCCGCAGTAGAAAAAAGAAAAAGGTTGCCGGCCCCTGCTCTAAGGTATCAGACTAGGGTATTTAAAATAGGTTATTAGCATGTCCAAATTGTAAGAAAATTATCAAAACGAGATATTATTAAAAATCATCGACCCTTTTAAAAAAACTACGAATATTATTATTCGCAAACGATTAACCACGCACTTTAAATAGAATAAATCGGGCGTGAGCAACATTTTTCGTCATCGGGCTAATAATATAGTAGCATTTTTCTGCTGGGATGCACACAATCTAACATTTAAGAAATGTCACACATGGAAGGTCCCCTTGGATCATTAGTTCCCCGCAGGCCGGACAATAATATCTTAATGGACTGCGCAAATATATTCGGTGTTCTGCAGGTTGCTCATCCCTATGATAGATCATTTAACGCCTTGAAGTTTTTAAATTTATTCTTATGCCAGTGAATATATAAACAAAATGCCATTAAAATAAATTGAACTGTTTTGGGATAATCACAATGATTCGTAATTATTTTAAATATAAGTTTTGGACATTTAGATTGATAGATTACATTGACATAATCAACATTGACGTTACAAACTAAAACCGAAATTTTATCTAATCACCTTTATAGTACCTATTATATATTCAGTACATATTTCCTTTAATAAACAGTTTATCTTCAATAATGTGAATTTGTGCATATTTTGCAAGTTTATTTCGTTTTCTGCTTATCAGTTAAGTATAATTAAAATAGATTTTGCGTGTTTATACTATAGATACTTTATTTTGCAAAAACATGTGTACAAACATGTGTTCAAACGGACAAGCAAATAAAGAAAAGAAATCATTAAACGTATTAATCTCCAAATATCTACTGAAAGAAAAGTATTACAACTGAAAAACTGTATTTAGTAAGTTTGAGCAAAATGTGCAGCCATTAAAACTTTAGAGATAACAAAACCCGTTTTCGGAGGGTGGTGGTCTCCCACCCTCCTATCCACCCACCCAATCCGCATTTAGGTGGCACAGGCCCAATGACTATATCACGAAACGAGAGACGCATCCCATGCGCAGTCTGTTGCGTTGGTTCGCGCGCGTGCAATCAGCATATCGACATTGAGAGCGCTTTGAGTTGAGTCGAGTGTTCGTGTTTTACTTGCACCGCATGCGCAAGTCACTTAGCTGCCATTCAGCTGAGCTCGAATAGTGTATGCCGTACGCTCGGCGCGCTCGCATCGAAGACAGTTTACGATAGTTTTCAATACTCGGGTGATTTACAAAAAAAAAAACTACTGATTGCATTTTGCGCAATTATGCTGGACTATTATAAACAGGCTGGAGGCGGTGTTGGCACCCTGGGGGCTAATATTGAGACTAGTTATATTGTCGGTGGCGACATGCCTCTAGCACCGCCGTTTTATGCCGCTTCCTCAACGGGTTCACCCGGCGATATCTCTATCTCCGACAGTGAGGTGGATGGCACGGACTATCTGCTCAGCAGTACGATACGCATGGAGGATAATATTTTCCAAGTTCTTGGTGAGTTTTAAAACAATTGTCATCTTTTTTTCCTTTCAATCAGTAAACGTTATTAAATTATTTTCGATTTTTAATTATTTCGATTTCTTATTTGCTATTGTTATTAATTGTTACATTTGTATGTACCATATTTATTATTTATTATCAAGGATCAAATCTAACATTTCTTGAGGTCTCGAAATTCATATTTTCAATATAGCAAAAGAAATTAAAAATGAAATTCCAATACATTTTTTGTTTTATAAGATAATTCTACTACTTTCTGTCAGAATAGTTACGGAAATTAGTACATATTTCGATTTGAAGGAGACGCCTCCTTGTACATGACTAATCAATTTTTAGCTATTCATTACGACTACTTGCAAACAGTCGTAATGAATAGCTAAACAATTCAAGAGTATTCCCTCAAAAGTTCAAGTCGATAGTCGCAGTATATTCGAAGTTATAGGTCATGAATCGCATAAAAATATATAGTACCCAACCTTAATGCGTTTTTCTCGTTTTTCAATTTTACGTATACGATTTAAAAACATCCTACTCAACCGATTTAACTCAATGATAGCTCATTGCAACTATAATTCAATTTTCTAGAATATGACGTCAATTGAATTTTGAAAAAATATGTATTTACATAGGCACGTTTTTTGGGCAGCTCAAAAAACGAGGCCATATAAATGTCATCCATTGCTAACTTAAATATCTATATTTTGTGGTGAAAAATTATACAATGCTTTTAAATAAATTATGGATTAAAACGTCAACAAAAATGTAGTGTGTAATAATAAGTGGCAATATTATCCTTCGCCTTTTGAAATCACTTTACAAATTTAAGTCAATGAAAAAAAAACTGCAATTAAGAAAGTAGCGCATCCTTTAATAAGATAATAGCACAAGTTCTTATCACATTTTCCCTAGAGAAATCATTGTCTCCTCTGTATCTTCTGTTCTTTTCAATTGTTTTTTAAGTAAACTTTTGGAAAATGTAATGATTTGGGTATATACTAGAGGCTTTTTATCGGATACATTCATATAGAATTTACAATTACAATTAGTACAATTGCAAATAGCAGCTAGAACATCCCATGCCACCGACTAGAAATTTTTAATTCGGCCTAGGTGAAGTCCGGATGAAGTGGGGAAGGGCATTTAAGTTGGGTTAAAATGCTATCGAATGCTGCCTGGCAGAACTTTCTGGGAAGTATTTTGTATCCTGCAATAAATTAAAAGTAAATTTGAACCTCCAAGGCGTAATATACTTCGATCTGTTTGACGATTTTATAATGATAATATTCAAGACAATGTTTGTTTCTTTCTTTGAAATGTAAATACCGACGTAAAACCGTCCTAATATGAAAAGAAGTGTATTCTATTCTTTGTAGGATATTTATATAATAATTTTATATTGATAATTTGCAACATTTTTGTAAAGTTTATTTTAGATGGGTCTTTGTGACACATACTTACGTTTTGCAAAGTTGCACTTCTGTAAAATACAGTGAAACCTGCCATTTGCACAACCTGTAATATACGGAATCCTGTCTACACGATTCGTTTACGTTGCTTATGTAATGATTTTGACGTCGGAAAGGATTAAAATATTTGTATAAAACGGAATTTTTAAAATCACGGGTGACCGTAACTCCCTCCTGCAATGTAATAAAAAAATATCCCCCCAAAAAGCATCCCCGTTGTTATATTCAATTGAGCTATAGTATATCTTAATAATATGTCTATGACAGAAAAATCTTTTGGTCCCTTGACTTTCCATAAGAACCAAATTTTACTGTATTGAAAAATGTCTTTCGATAAGACTAGAAATAGTCAATTTCAAACCAATTTGCGTTATAACCAATATAATGATCGATAATAATCATGAAAAAACAGAAAATATAGAATAATGAAAATACATATTTCGAAATATTACAATGTTGCGACTTCTGTTAATTGCAATTAATTTTAATTACAATTTATTACCAGTTTATAATAACAATGATAAAACTAACAATATATTAATGTCATTTGGCGAATAAACTCTTCAAATTATCGAGAAAACTTCTATAAACCATATCGTATGATACGTCAGATCTTTGCAGACACATAAATCATTTGTGGAATTTACATTTTTTAGAGTTCTAGAAGTGCCAAGCTGTCTCCTCTCGAACATCAACGTAAAATCATACAATTCAAACCTAAACTATCACTAAATATCGCTTTCAATTCAAAAAGCACAAAATACAGAGAATCGTAGAGAAATATACGTGAAATAATGATATTTAGAGCGCCATTATTAATATGCGAGCGAGCAGCGAGTGTTATTATTGAGTGTGATTGGTTTTATTTAAGTGATTGGCGCATGGCGCACGAGAATGACGCGGCGGTTTTCATCAACTAGGCTACTTGCAGTCGCCAGACGAGCCGCATTCAATTTATTCCTTCCAACACGGCGACATTTCTCAAACGTCTCTCCTTCGTATGTTGTGTCTGCGTGTATGTCTGGGCATGCTTTTTGCCTATAAACTCATATAGCCAGTGTTACTAACGGCTACTTGTCGCCAAAAAAGTGCTCGCCAGTCATTACGTGTATTTCTTTTATTTTTAAATCGTCGCGGTGGCAGCACATATTTTTATTGCTATAAATCTTCTTTAATATTATCTGCATGAATGGGTTCTTAATCGCCTTTTTTAAAACTTTTTTTCTATGTTGTATTTTTTACGTTTTTTAGTCATTTAAAGTGTTATTCTGAATCTACACTTTTTTGCATTTATTCAAGTTTTTAAAGATTTTATCTTTTTTTGTATTAATCGTGAAATGTTTAAATATTCAATTCGGCGGTTATTTTTTTATAGCTGTGCTAATTAAAAAAAATGAAATAGGGGAGGCAATTTATTTTTTTCTCCCTTTCCTTCCAATTTTCGTGATAAAATAATTTGGTCTGTATGTATATAACCCGAGGGTCCCTCCAATATCATGGTAATTTCCTAACTGGGGGCGGGGCACAACTCACATTAAAAAACGCTGATACAATGTATGACAAAATTATAGCTAATCGTATTACCTATAATTGTGAGACTTACAATGTATCAATTTGAAACGGCTTTACAATCGCTGATTGTACGCACATTGCTTATGTGCTGAGTGCTGCTGGGTTATTAATAACATTTTGCACGATCATTTTACGCGAAGATAATGTTATCGCAAAATAATGATAAAATTGTTTACGGCGCTCGTCCACTGGTTTTTGTTTAAACTTTCACGCCCTATCGGATGTTTTATGGCATGGCTTATTTAACTTTTGAAGACATTTCAGCAGTAATAATTGTGATTTTAATCTTTCTGATAAAAACGTTCCCCATTTGATAAAGCATATAGCTGCTGTCTGTACAAATTGCTGTAAAATGATTTAACATGTTTCTAAATGAATATCGCTTTTTTGGCGCTTTGTAGTAATTATCGCGTGAGATTTTAAACCTTGTTTAGTACATGAAATGAAAGAGCAACTCAACAGTTTCATCTACTTACTTTCAAGTATTGAATATGAGCATATTTTGTCAATTGTAGGCTTTACAATCTATAATAACATTTTCGGTTATTCGAATGTAATTGAAAGCGTTTTCGTATAATTTTCAAACAGTCGTTAGCGGGATTGTTAATTGGAAGTCAATTTGTGGTATAACTTTTTTCAGATCGCTGCTATATTCTTGAGATTAACGTCATTGTAGCACGCGACTCATCTTTAATACATTTGACTAGCTTCTGATTCGCATCTATAACGCCTTTTAAATTCCATCCAACAAATTTGAGATTTTCGGATAGTTGCTAGCACTAGATTTCGTTACGTTAGCATATTAACACTCCTGCTAGAAGTAGAGTGACTTAATGGAATGAGGTTTATCCCGAATTGTTATCACTTTTACGCCGCGAGATATACCGTCATGTAGATTCCTTCGAATAAATTTGCAATTTTTTGATACTGACACATCGCATGTTTAAATTTACATTTCTATTAGAAGGAGAGTATCATGATACAATGATATATATCCCAAATATCTGGCGTTGCTCTGACAAAAGGTATACAATAAATAATGAAAATGCACCATGCGGCGATTCTTCTGAACCAATTTCTGTCGAGTTTTGCTCTCTGATTCGCTCATCACTTTCTTCACAAGCCTTGATCATTACGTACTCTTCCAAGGGGCATCTCTACACTTGCGTTAGAAAGAGATAAATAGCAAAAAATTGCGAGTAGTGAACACAACTTTTTTTGTGTTCCACCTTTTTCGAAAGGAAGGAAGTTTGAAGGGTAAGTATTTGAGCTGCCCTTTCATGTGATGCATTATTTTCGATTTTTAGTTTAATGAAAAAAAAAACTACAAAACGTCGCAACCCCGATATTCATATATAGACATTGCGTACTTTTCTAACATTAACTCTAATTATTTCATCGATATTATTTTAAACAGTTCTAGTGAAAATGAATTTATTAACATACATAATTCTTTAAAAACAAGAAAACGACTATAAACGATGGCTGATCAATCCAATAACAATTATCAGCATCAAGGTCCTGCCAAATTGATGTAATTTATAGCGACGTGCATCGCGTCATGTAAAAAAAAAACTGGCTGTTATTTATAGCAGTTACTTCGCAAACGGTAATTATCACCTCGACGAGATATCACATTTACCTCGAATTATTGCTATTCGTGCGCTAATTCTGCTCGACTGCAATTATGCCATTTTCATGCAAGTCTTACGTGGAACTGGAGCCAGTTTCGGGCCGGAACAAAAGAAAGCAAATCGATTTATTTGCCTATAGTTAACTGCCATTGTTGGCATTGTTAAGCTTTGTTTACAATGTTTGTCAGCCAATCATTTAGAAACGGCATTAGTAAAGTTTACTAGGAATCGAATCGGAATGTAGTGGATTGAATATTCTTGGTTTTGGTAGCAGGAAGTTTACCGTCCGTAGCACACAAAGACGCGAGATAAACCATAAGTACAGATAAGTACTGAACATGGACAATCGATAAGGCATGCGCAATCAACATGCGTATGCTACTTACGCGAATTGCGCACGTTTTGGTGTGCGCAATCTGCGAAACAAAACAAGTGAGTTGTCATTGTTGCCGGGTCTATAATATGTCTATATTATTACTCACTTATTTTGTTTCGAATCGGCGAATATATGATTTTTGATGAATTGTACGAGCCTTTCTTTTCTCGTTGATCTTATTCAGTTTTTACCAACTTTATATTTGTTCAACTGGAGTGTTATTTTACGTTTTATTGAAGGATCACTGTTTTAACGAGTTCTTAATAATTTAGTTACAGTAGTAGAAGTATAAAAAATAACTAACGTGCTTTTATCCACATGACTGAAGTGTGTGACCACACGACTGAACTAAATCTATTCTTATTTCTTAATCATTATTCATTATTAGATATATGAATAATTACAAAGATTGATTCTAAATGGTGGCAGAGGTCCAGTTGGTAAAATCGGTGCTTACCACCAGGGCCGGCGCTAGGGTCCTCAGCGCCCGCATGCAATTTTTATCCCAGCGCCCTCTATCATTTTAAAACTTTTTAACAGTTTCTTATCATTCAAATTATATATAAGATTGCATTAAATTTTTTAATTAATATTTAAAAAATCTGGATTTAGTACGCAAAAAATTGGATATAATGGTTTTAACATCTAATTCTGCACATACATCATTCTCAATGATAGTTAACGCCAAACTATTTAGCCTATCTTGTGGCATATTTGTTCTTACGTAAGTTTTAATCAATTTCAATTTAGAAAAACTACATTCGCCGTTTGCTACACTAACAAGTAAAGTTATCAGTATTCTTAAGGCAATTAAAAAGTTCGGGAAAGCTAAATTATTGGATATAATATAATTAAGAATATCAAAACTTTTTCGAATTTGAAAATCATTCTTCTGAAAAATATTCCGGTAAGCATACAACTCATCAAATAACTCTAATCTCTAAATCGTTAGAATATTTTCATAAAAAAATACGAAAATTTCAAAATATGTCTTTAATTATTCAAAACGATCGTTTGTCGAACACATAAAATACATCGAATTTAAATTAATCGAGTGAATATTGAGGCGATTCGTCAACATTTTGCTTCGGCGGCTCTTTCAATCGTAAAATTATGTGTGGTATCTACTGATGTCACATTACAAACAAAATATGTATTTTATGTAACCGTATTTATAGTTAAGTTGAATTATTTATGATAATTTATTAAGTATTCCATATCTTCTGATGGCGCCCCCTTCGATGAGGCGCCCGCATTCCCCACATGCGTTGCATGCCCATTTCCGCCGGCCCTGCTTACCACGAGGTGGGCTCAAATATTGGTTGTGGTCATCTCTACTCGCTCCAGCAACCACGTTCTCATCTGTGGTTGTCGTTATAGAAGTCTTTTTCACCCTGGGCAAGGCTAGCAACCCACCAAATAGAAAGTCATATGCTCAGAGTACCTAGAAATATTCAGGAAGAGACATAGGCTACCCCTCCCCCCCCTTCCTTCAGAGATTAGGCGGATAAAAGAAGAAGAAGAAGCTGATTTGATTTCTGAAAAAAAATCAGCTAAATTTCCCAATACGAACAAAATTCGAAATGTCTATTACCATTGTCGTCAGGATGAACAGTCCTTAAATGCTGGTAACTCGTGATAGATGTACAACCTTTTTCTTTTCGCTTAGTTCTTTATATAACGACTATTCAATTAAACTACTACATGCTGAACACTGCAATTCAGTATACTATAAGTTCACTGTTAAAACTTAAGTGGTTGAATATTTGTCTCCGAAGCGAATCAGCTCAGATGTAAAGATCACTGTTCACTACGAATACGTAGGTGCCCCTGGTTCAAATCCTGGACGGTCATCTTTACTAGCTTCGTTAACCACACCTGTCTAGTAACTTACCGAAAGGCCATTCATATTCTTATAGTTTTCAGTAAACTTCTGACAAAGTTTGCTTAATCGGAGTTGTCTCAATAGGTCATATTCTCTGAGGAATTATTTCGAATTACCTTTCGAATAATCGCAAAAAAATGTTGGATAACAAGCCTTAATGATCTCAAGTGTCCGTTGAACCTTATGCTCTGCTTGCTCTGTCCCTAACAATTGATTTAAAGGTCTCTGTTACTTGTGACAAGAGTGAATTTGTTGTAGAATGTCTTTCTAAGACTAACAATGAAAAGACAGCTTTCTGAAGAAGAGAATTCCAATTTGAAAAGATCTGGGACTGAATCGAATAGTAACAGACAATGCTTGGATAAGTGCCTTCAGAATTGTTGCAAATTGGAAGAGACTATAAATCCAGAATGGAAAAGGAAACTACAATCTGAGTTTGAAAAGGATTATTTCAAAAGGATGAAGGATTATCTACATACACATCTACATCTTTCTTCGATTGATAAAATATTCACCTTTATGAATTTCTTTCCACCAAGGGATACCAAGATTGTTATGGTACATCCATTCCCAGAACACAAGCACTCAAACGAATTTTCATTTCCCTATCCGTTTGGAATGCGTATTCCTGTAGGTCTTAAGAACATCTATTCGGAGTTAGAGGTTGATATAGAGGGTTTTCAAAGACCTTCCCATGGTGACCTAACAGAATGGGCCAGGCGTGGGGTGTTACTATTGAGTGGAACAGCTAGTACCAACAAGCATGTTCGTACTGGTTGGCTGAATTTTACACAGAAGATTCTTAATATTATAAGTGCTGACTGAGAAGATGTTGTATTTATGCTATGGGTAAATCTAGCTGACAAAATGTATTCGCGTCGTATAGACTATCGCAAACATTTAGTTTTGTTCTGTGGCGACTCCAGTTCAAAAGGACGTAAAAAGTTCGCTGGATGTAAACCTTTCTCCAAAACGAACGAATATCTATCTAAACATGGAAAGGTTCCTATTAACTGGGGCAACATCTGTTTCACAGGAAATGATCCTTTACTCTTAGAAAAGACAGTAGACCGCTCATTATCCTTTCGGATGTTAAAAACTCATTTTGCATAAATTAATTAACCCAAACTTGTTTTCAAATTAATCAATAATGACGGATAATCGATGTTTTCCTATATCTAAACAGTTTCTGTATGTGAAAATGACACACCAGAACAATGAGGTGTCATTGTTGTTAGCTTTATAGTATTAATCATATACTTTGTTTTTAATTGGTGATTGATAAATTATTATTGAATATAATAGAATTTTATCAACTTATTAATCATATTAACTTTTTTTTTCTTCTTTGTTTTGTAACTTTTGTGTTTTATAAATTAACTTGACTAATTTAAAAATAATTTCTGTTTTTCAAAGTTCTAAATCAACTTTGTAAACCCGAACATTAAAAATAGACGAATTGCGTACGAGTGAGGCTAAAATTATCGCAGTCGATTTTATTTTTCAATTCTAAATACTTTCATATGCACTTACGGCGCCGATCTTTAATTGAATTGAATGGATAATGATAATGTCTAATTATAAGCCTATTAATTAGTTAAAGTGCCTTATCCTGGCTGTATTCGTAATCGTGATTATTACTCAAGTTGCAGGTGATAATGATTGATTTAACAAGTTGCAAAGTGATAATAAGGTTATCATTGTTTTTTCTCACAGATCGTTTTGATTAATTTAATCAGTCTCTATCTTATTACCTTCTTTGAAATGATATACTTGGGTTTAATCTCTTGTTTATTCCTGTTTCACAGGATTTCAAAATTGCATAAGTGAGTTTGCAAAATTTTAAAGTTGAAAGTTGTTTAAAGGAATTGAGTGGAATGAGTTGGTTCAGAATAAGATCAGAATCAAAAACACACTCAATTTTTCACCCTTTGGGGAGATAGCAACTCTTTGAAGTTTTGTATATCTCAGACCATTTATTAGGTCACTTTGATAAAAGGCAATGCTGCGCAGATAAAGTTGTCTACTATTTCCTTTATATTTTTCTATACTTTCATTTTTCATAACTCATTTCTTTGGAGCCTGCCAATTATTATTGTTGCTTAAATTAAATGAAAGTTAAGCTTTACAGGGCAGGATTAAGAGTTTTTCGAAAAAAGTAAGTCCTCCTTCCTCCGCATGTTAATGCTTTTCATTCGGGTTTGTTTTCTACTGTCCTTTTCCAATTACCTACTGCCATCGCTTGGGGTCTGCCACCTCTGGTCAACCTCGTGGGTCTTCAATCAATTATTTGTTTCACTGTTTCTCCCTCATTTTTTCTCCATCTTATTTAACCAATCCAACTTATTCATTGGTGTTTTATTCCTTTATTGACTGTGCCTCCTACTACTTGTACCTCCACTACTTTATTATTCTTTCTTCATTTTATCCCATTTGATATTATTGGGACAGTTATATTTTTTATTATTTTTCTCTCTAGGATACTAATTTCTTCCCCTTGTAGTTTAGTTAGTATCATAGTTTCAGCTGTGCACACCTACACTCTTATTCAGGGAGGTCTGATCTTATTAATTTCTTATATATTTTGATTTTAATCCTGTTTCTTTAATCTTTACTTCTTAATATTTTCTTTCGGGAGAAGTATACGTTGTTCATGTTGTTCGTTTTTTCTTTAAGTTCTTGGTTTATTGAAATCTGGTTTTTACCTTCATTGTTCAGAGTGATACCAAGGTATTTGCAGTTTTTAAATTATTTACAATTGGTCAAAATCTAACCGCTGTGAAGTTAGTAAGAAGAACAGAAATTTTATTATATACTTTTGTTTGAACATCTTGAGGTTTTCTAGTTTCCGAGAAAATGGAGTTTTAATTAATTTGGGTCATATAAACAACATATGTGAAAGAGAAGAGACATTCTCGATTTTTATTTTTTATTTGTTTCTTATGGTTATCTCTAACAAAATTAGTTTCTGAGATTTTTTACTAACTTCCCAGCGGCCAAAATCTATATCTCTGACAAGAAATGAGACTTTTGGGTCTTAAGAATATATAATTAAATATAAATTTCAAATGAAACTATGGTTTATTGTTAGACATTGTCATCTTTACATCTTACAATTAGCCAGAAAACTCTGTAGGAAAATTGCGTGTGGTTGCGCGTACGTTTAAAAATAAATGCAAGCACATTGCGACGATGAATTATATCCTATGTCCCACCGTACCCGTCCAGTAGGAATAAAACGCACCGGCTAGCAGTGCGCATGCACGTCGCGCTCAGCAGCAGTCACTCACTCGAGTCACGCGCAGCGTCGCCGTCGTGTCCTATCTAATGGCGTGCGCGATCGCTATCAACAGATAGCAACTTCGCTGTACGCGGCGATGTCACTATCCACTGTCACAAAGTCACTATCCACTTGTCGAGGTGTCACTGTGCCGAATTTCGCGCATTTCCGTGTCAGCCAGTGGTCGCGAAACTACCGCTAAGCACACACACACACACACACACACACACACACACACACACACACACACACACACACACGCGCCTTAACTGCGCTTAAGTCAACAAATATAAAACGGCGATAACATTGCCTGTGAATGTGCCGGTATTACATTGGAAATCAGTGTTTTTTTCTCAATACATATTAAGTTTTCAAGTTTGTTCTGTTTGCGATCGAATGTAATATTACATCGGGCGTGAAAGTTTCCTCACCGCTCAGAAATGGGATTATTTAAAGGTTAGCTATGCTTTTAATTTATTAATTATTCATTTATGTAAGTCACACACGAACACTGTTTATGGTGAATAAATATTGAAGTTTTTCGAGGCAAAATAATAGACAAAAAGCGTTTCTTTTAATTTATTCTACATTGTGGATAGCATTAACACAAATATTTAAAAATATTACCCCCATGTGTCAATTCAGTTTTCGTGATAAGGTAATTTAACCGTCCATGCTTCCTAACTTCTAAGTTTGGAAATTACTGATTTAATTTAACCATGGGTTCCATCTTTTGTTGCTCAGTTGCCTACAGTCTAGCGTCCTTAGTGTTTGGAAACGAAAAATGAAACAGTTTTTGCAAAGTTTATAAAATTTGCTTGAATATGACGTCGAACATTTTCAATAAAAATTATTTATTTAATTAAGCCTCGCATAAAAAATGCGTTTAAAAATACGAAAAAATATGCAGATATATTTTTTTCAAAAAAACTATTGACGTCATATTTAATTATTTATTATATTTAATTATCTATAAAATGAGCAATCATTCAGCCAAATCGGTTCAGTAGATTTTTCGAAATCGTGGACGCAAAAGTGAAAAACGAGGTTACGAAAAGTAACGTGTTTAAAGTTGGGAAATTATTAGTATACTATATATTTTTATGACCTATAACTTCTTAAATACTGCAGCTATCGACTTGAAGTTGGAAGGGAATATTCTTGAATAGTTCATCAATTGATTAATACTATTTCAAAAAAGTCAATTGATCTGGTAAACCTGGTAATTTCCTTTGAACGGAGAGGAAAAGAAGTAGAAATTTATGTCGATTGCAACCTTCTGTAACTCTTATATTCAGGTTACGTAGGTTCACTTCTCACTACTCTCGTATAATTTATCTTTAATAATTGTAATTGTTCATTAAATATATTTCGTAGGAAATAAATAAACGTGACCTTGTAATACGTGCATCTGTTGTTGCTTTCCTTGTCTATTTGCAAATGACCGGCAATCAGTGGCAATTTTGTGCTACATTATAAAGTTTTGTATGTGACGATTTTATTCTCAAAATGTTTGTGCGTGACGAAGACGGCAAGTTGAAACTGAACTGACGAGTCGTCGGCGACAACGTCGACGAAAAAAAAAAACGACAGTGAAGGTTTTGCTAATTACTAATTATGTTCGCTTGGAATAGAAATTTGAATACGTAAGTGCCGTCTACCTGGCTGGTTGCATAATGTGTGTACAGAAGCAGATACATACGTGGTGTTGTTAATTGGATTCGTGTGTAAATATTATATATCTTATGTCGAGGAAAATAATCATCTTTAAACAATGTATAAAAGATTTCCACAATTATCCGTTCTTTAAAAAATTTAGGTTAACTCTTTTTGGTTAACTTGTTTTAATGTTTTTATGTTAACCCATTGCACTAATACTTTCACATGCGCTATTTTTTTACAATTTTTGTTCTTATAAACCTTTAAGGTTTTTTGTAAATTGAAATTTATACTGTCTAACGCGTATACATGAGTCGTACAAATAGGATTTAAGTGCGTCGAATTGTTCGATTATAATTAGTTTCTAATGTTATTCTACACATATAGCAAATTACGTACAAATTGGTGAAGTCAGGTACATGTCTCCCCGTTGTCAGTCGCCTTTTATCAAAATCAAAAAAGTTCGATGAAATAATGTTAATTCTATAAAACAAACAAAATCTATGCTGGCATAAATTATCCCATAGATAAACTTCATAAACTCTAATCACATACATTTCCCTTTATAAACTATCGTTTATCCTGTCTATTTATATATTTTGCCAACTGATTGTGCCGTTCGCGGTATCGTAATACGAAAGAGTCATAAGAAGGCCCTCACGTCAATTAATCAAACACAAGAGTCAAACGAACATCGTGATAAACGTCGGCGACTACTAGGTAAGCCATTGCAAAGCGCATGTATATACTCTATGTGTACTATTTTATATTAATATTTTTTGCGGAACCATTGAAATATCTTCACAATAATCAAATAGAACTTTTTGAAGGATTTAGTTTTACTTCAGTTCTGGATTTATAAGTACACTCATTTATTTCAGGTTAAGGTTGTTAGGTAAACTTCTTTAGAATATCTTTTATTAAAATCTATTATTTCTATCAAACAACCAAAATCTATGCTGTCATAAATTAGCCTATAAATAACACCATAAAAACTAATCACATACATTTATCACCTGCAATAAAAAGCTTATCGTTTAACGTATTTCTTAAATTTTACGACTTTAAAAGCTTACTGTTATCGGCATAGTAAAAATTTTTCCAAATATTAAAATTCCACACCATCGGTCACACATAAAACGCACCGAATGTCCAATAACGAGCATACCTAATCAGGCGCGAATGTAATAGGCAAATTGCAGTGCATAATTGTAAATTATTTATAACAAAATGCGGCGCCTTAGATGGATGGACAAAGTCCAATACTTGCGTTATGCGCCATGTTTGCAAGCGCATCTAAACCCAGTTCGGAAAGCGTCGCAAAACTGATTTGCTCACATTTCGTATTTATCGCCGCCACTCGCATATTCCGATGGCAATTAATACGATTGCGCCAATCACATGCCGCGCGCGAGCTTCTGCTAATTAATACCTCAATCAAAAAATCGCGGCGCCAAAAATAGACACAGCCATGCAAATCGCGAATGTTGTTTTGCTATTTGCATTGTGCAGCGTGCAGAAGCGTACAAACAAACTAATTCGCTTCGATTTGGAAAAATTTGCGTAAAATTCGCTGTTATCAGCTGCGTTTGTCGATGTGATAACGCAGAATCGTATTTGCTCAGATCTCAAACGCCGCAACTCTTAGGGCAACAGCAAACAAGTGGCATGTTTTTCACAAATTAGTTTCTATATTTAACTGCATTTTGTTGACTTATGATTGACAACAATTGAGAATATTTTGCAAAATAATTACTAGTTGCTAATAATTGTTGTTTTTTTTTTGAGGCGAATTGATGACAATATTGACCACTCCAATGCGTCGCGTCATCGTTCGGAATTAATTTCTTGTTAATCAAGTATGTGCGCATATTTGCCATGGCATTCCTGAAATAATATTGTTTCCATGTTTAATTTGTTGCGTTTGTTGCGCTCTGTCAATATTAGATAATTTATTTGCTAATTATTGTTTGCATGCCATGTAAAAGGTGTTTAACGTGTTGTCTAGTGTTTTACGCATATTTTAAAGTTGACAATTTTTATTTTACGTTTGTGTTAAGTATTTATTGTACTTTAACTATTAAACAATTTAAAGTTTGAGTTAAGGTAGATGTCTGCCGATTAGTTCAGGCTGGATTATGTTCTTTTAGGTTAATTCTGGTGAGTTAACTATGGCTACATTTTTAGATAATTAGAGATTAAATTATTGACATTAATTGTATTAAATGGGTGTTGTTTGAGCATGCTCCAGAAGGTGTTTATTATAATCCAGTGTTTTATTCATTTTGTAAAGTTGACAAATATGATTTTATCTTCATGATAGATATTTATTGCAATTTAAGGGTTTTACCAGGTTAAAAAATAATTTGCAACATTTTTTCGTTACGTTACGTTTTACGTTTTTATGCAAAAAAGTTGGGGAAACACTGCTCTAAACTATCTATATTTAGTTAAAAATTAATGCAATATTGAGTTGCTCAGCTGCATACAGTCTAGCGCCCGCAATTTTGATTAGAAACGAAAAACTTAAAAAAAA
>JAODAC010020517.1:0-19169 GCA_027575185.1 Mimaenictus wilsoni | reverse complement strand
TAAAGCCTTTTGAATAAGGCTCTGCGATCTTACAAATCGCTGGGACATAATCTCGTCAAGACGCTAACGCGCAAACAGTATGATGAATAAAGCAATAAAGGATTTGTGGGGGTGTGGTACGCGGGTTCGATGATGCTCACAAATTAACACGTATTCGAATCGTGAATCGAAATTCAACCAACCCCTTAAGCCAGCTCTACGAAATACAGAAAAATAGGGAGGCATAAGGGTGGGGGTGAAGTGGCTGAGTAAGTTCCCTCCGATAGCGATAGGTAAGAGTAAGTTAGAGTCAGTGAATAGGAATGAAAGCGAAAGTTGTGCCAAAGTTTTGGGTTTTCTACGAAGGCTAAGCAGGTAGAAACAAGAAGAAAAGTATGGAAAGTGTGAAAATAGGAGACCTAGAAGAAGTACATTTCTATTCCTAAAGATATTTAAAATTATCGAAATTGCTTACAACATGAAAAATATTTACATTGCGAATAAATCGCTACAGATTTGTTCCTTACCGTAGAATTACAACAGGCTTAGAACAAATATTTAAAAAATATGATTTAAGATAAGCTTTTACTAATAAAATTTTTAAAAACAACCTTAGTAGCCCCAAAGATAAAATAAATAAAGATGACAATGCGGGAATATACCAAATAAGTTGTAACGACTGTGAAAAAATATATGTTGGGCAAACAAAACGTTCTATAAAAGTACGATACAAAGAGCATTTAGCCCGTTTTGAACATAAAATAGATGGAAAGTCCGCGGTCGCAGATCATATTTTACCACCAAACATAAAGTAGGTGTTTACAGCCTAAAACTAATAAGAGCTATCAACAAACCGCATAAATTAAATGCATTTGTGAAATTTAAAAAGTTAAAATTCAGTACATAGATTATAGACATATTTACATATAATACAATAAAGAGAACATTCATAAATACATCAAACTTAACACGATTGGAACAAATAAATCTCTCTGTTTTTATTTCCTCTGGAGCCAATCTCTTCGTAAAATCTTTTTAAACCATAACGCCGAGAATAATTTGTAATTTATCAGCGTGTGTTTATCTTAACGTTGTAAATGTAAATTGCACTCCGATGTGAATTGCTTGTTGCCGATATGCTTAGTTCGGCGTCACTGAGGCATGCTTTGCGACCAATAATAAAATGATGGTGCTCGTGTGTGTGTGTGTGTGTGTGTGTGTGTGTGTGTGTGTGTGTGTGTGTGATTGTGTGTTGGTGTGTGTAATTGTGTGTGTGTGTGTTGTGCATCTGGCTGTGGTGTGCAGAGTGCCCAACCGTTCGATTTACGGTGTTTGCATTCAGTAATGCCAGTGAATGAAATCATTAATACACATCGGCTACCGCTAGGACACCGCGGTGAACGAGCGCGCGCGCGCGCGCGCCAATGCTTGAAAGTGCAGTCAGTACATATTATTATTACGTCGGTTGTTTAAAAAAAACACGAAATTTCTAATCGTGAATCGTCCGAGAGTGCGGAGTGCAACAATTACGCACAATGCCCGCCAGCCAGCCAGCGTCGATTTGGCACGCCTCGTTTCGGAGAGTATGCTGATTGCCAGCCGGTGGCAGCAAGCAAGCAGCGGGAGCAAAACCGATTTATTTACTAAAAATTGCGGTTGGATGTTGCTGCCTGATGGGTGTATGAAGCTGAGCGTGTCAGTGGGTGACAGTTTGTCATACTCGTTCGGATATGACGTCCGGATGATATTAAAATATCGTTGGCAAAATGCGCGTGGGATGGTTTGCGTTTATTCGGTTTTTGCAAAGTTGAAAATAAACGGGAAAATGTAGCGTTTCCAAAGTGTGAGTTTCAAGTTTTCTTCCTTCATTTTTTTTTCCATATTGTCAACAATTTTCTAAATATTCTAGACCCTTTTTGAACAAAAACGTTTTTATTTATTTTTACATCCAAAGTGACTGTATTTGAAAACAAAAAAAAAACTGTGAAAGGAAGATGGAATGAAAATATTCCTTTAAAGAATGTCAAGCTAAATAAGTTACATCAATCTCTCTATAGTTGAAGCAAAACAGGGCATCACATGCTTCAGAGGAATTGGAAACTCCATAAATGAACGAGCACGTTTTTTTATGAATTGATTAATGAATTAACTGTGCAAGGTTTTTACAATACTTTTCGATCCAAATATGATTTTATTTCCTTCACAACCAGAGTTCATATCCAGACTGGATATGAAGGATAAACCTATGAAAGGTAAAAAAGAATGAAAATATGCTTTGAAAACATCTCACTCTAAACATATAAAAATTAATCTCTCCATTATTGAAGTAACAAAAAGGGCAACACATGCTTCAGAGGAATTGGAAACACCAAGAAACGAACAAGCACGTCTCTTTATGTGTTGATTAATGAATTAATTGAGCAATGTTTTGTCAATACTTTTCGGTAAAAATCTGATTTTATTTCCTTCACATCCAGAGTGATTGGATATGAACACACACACATGCAAACGAAAATTAACCTCTAAGTAGACGCTAATATACGCCTTTGAATAGCGCACGCGAACGGGAGGATTTTTAGGTTAGAAGTTCACAAACGCCGCACGGCACGTTCGACGCAATTAATAGACTCTTGGTCTTCAGGTGCAGCACACGATTACCGTGTTTTTCAATGCGTACACAAAAGACGCAGCGCGCAAGAGATTCGTTAGCAGCGTCGTGCATTTTTATTTTCTCTCGATGTCGCCGACGGCAGCAGGCGGCTATCGGCTATCGGATCGTGTGGATGTTTCTAAATTGTGCCACAGGTGATGCCGCTGATAGAAACCGCTAATAAATTGGAAACGCGCGAAACGTGAGATTGGTTCTGTAAGGCAAAGAGCTACAGGTTTTTTTTTCTATGCCGTGCTAATTGCAATTGAATAAACCTAAAGTCGAATTGAATGAATATTAACTACTAAAACTGTTGTATCCAATTTGTAAACATTTCTTATGGGAGGTGATTTTTTGAATTTTGAGCACCTGCTATTTGGAAAATAGCTGAATACAAATGTATAAATTCGGCGTTTTTGCGATTTTCTTAGAGGCCCACAGTGGTCAAAATTATTCGCGGATACGTTCGCTACGAACGCGTGCTCTTTTCGCACATTTCGTGGAGTTCTTTTGCTCAAGATTTTTCATACTAAAACTGAAGCTATGAAGATGAAACAAACATCAATATGTTCTCCAATTCTTCTGGAGAGATTCGCGAGTGCATATAAAAATCATAGTTAAAGAGGCAATATGCCCGAACACATGGTATCAAACTTATTACAATTCCATTGCGATAAAACTCTTATATTGCTTTTAAAATGAGCTGTTTTTACGAAAATTTGAATCAGAACTTATCCGTCAATCGAACAATATGCCACATATATCAATTTATTCCCTTTTTATGTACTTTAACATGGTATTAGTATTTTTCTAATCGGTTCTGTGCAGCTATCGATTAAGTGTATAATGCACTTGACGTAAAAACATTAGTGGAAAACATTGACGAGTAAGTACAGCAGTTGTTTGTTGTACTAGGATGTGGCCAGTACTTTGTAGATTTGCACTACTGACCTAGACTCGGGATTTATTATTATCGTGACAACCTAAAAACTGCATTAAAGCTGGCGCGCTCAAATTATTCAGGTAATCAAGTATTCAACAAAACCTATAGTGTTTTGATAATAACGTTTCGTGGTTCTCAGTAGTTATTCGTTTTGATCGAGTATCAAAGACTGTGGTCAAGACATTTTTTCATTCTGTGTGCAATGTAATAAGTCATATTAGAGGCTAATACAATTGATAGAAAGAAGAATTCACTTGGCTCTACATCTTCCGAGATTCGAACTTGGGACCTTGCGGTCAGTAGTCGAACGTCATTCAGCTGAACTTGTTTATAATATTGTGGTTTTGTTTAAGGCATAACTGTAACAAAGTGGTATGCAAGCCTTGTAATGTCATGAGGCAACATGGATTGGAAATAGAGGTGACGACTAACATTAGAGGGCGCTGAATGCATTCATTTCAAATTGAATGAAAGCGAAATTTGCCGATGATTGTCGACCAAACTCGTTCGGGTTATGATCGCTGCTTTCTGACTCATTTGTCAGCGGTTTGTGTTGCATCAGTTAACACCAGAGAGAATATAGATAGAAGATAGAGAATATAGAGAGAATATAGATAGAATATATAGATAGAGAACCCAATTTGTTAGATGGCGCTAGTAAGTAGTCGGCTATATTCGGTGTTTCCGACCAGCGTCGAGTTTTGAAATGTTAATAAACAGTATCGTTTCATTTATTGCTCTTGTGGTTGATTCAGGTGACTCACACACAGATCAAGAGTTTTAAAACAGTTTTTACTTCACACAATTATCGATACAGGTCATAAATTTATATGTTAATTACAAACGTTATTCTCTTCCTTTTCGGTAGGCTCATGCCTGTTTGTGGTGCTTCATGCTTCTTCCGACGATGACTTCCATGATTCTGACCACCTCTTCGGTGGTCTTCCCACCGGTCTTTTAGCGGCGGGGCGATTGGTTTTTGCCCATTTTGCCATCCTGTCGACGTGATCGTCCCATTGCCTTCTTCTGTGCCTGTTCCATCTACGTCCAATTCAGCTCTTATGGTGTCGCTTCGTATTCGGTCCCATAGGGTCACCCCTTTTATTCGCCTAAGGATTTTCATTTCAGCCGTTCTCATTGTTTGTTTGCTTTTTGATGTTTCACCCCTTGTCTCGTTAGTTAGTATACGTGAGGATCGGGCGAATGCAAGTTTTGTAAATGTGGGTTTTTGTTTTTGTGCTGAGGTATTTGTTTTTCCATATTATAGTGTTTAAGGCTCCTGATTACTTGGTTACTGTTCCGCGAACTTCTTCGCCTAGTTGGTTTTTGCTGGTTATTACAACGCCTAAATATGTGCAGGTGTTTAACTGCTTGTTTATTTGTTCTTCGCTTGTAACTTGCAGCGTATGGGGTTTGCTGATGACCATGCATGTAAACGTTATCAAAATTAGAAAACTCCCAAAAAGAGGCTGCAATTGGGTGATTTTTGGCGCCACGCTCTCTCTTTTATCTTCCCGCCACGATACGTCGGGTATTCTCGGCTACCGTCGGTTTGTCGTGCATGTGCGCTTTGCCACACTCTGAATGACGACCGTTTTGCTTTTGATATATTGTCAATACTTGATTTAAAAAGATTATCATTAAAAATGACAATTTGAAAAGTTGTTTTTAAATTTAAAACTGTATTTAAAATCAATGAAATCAAATAGCAACAAGTGGCGCCACTCTGAATTTGCGACTTAGGTTGAACTAAAATCTGTTGCAAATTTTACTACATCACTTGTGTTACTCCACATATATATCATCTATGGTCGTATGTAGTTACAATTAAAGTATTGAATCCTATTGTAAATATTGCAGATCCTAGTTTTCCTACAATATATTACTATTTGCTTACAAGAAATATAAGATAAGGAAAAACAATTTGATAGGAACTTGAATGTGGGTTAATTAAGACCAGTTGCACCGGCAAACAAAAGCTGCGTACGTCAAGCAAGAAGCAGTGGGCCATTGTTTACACAACTCGAGGGTATCAGGGAATAGCGATAGCGATTAGAGGATTTAATGAGAATTTGATTGCGCTCCTGGCGCACGGCATGGCTTTCGCCGAGACTTGCGGCACGTGGACTCTTCGCATATGCGCTCTACGTTCATGTACGCTCATATGTAGCTGGGTACGTTGTGCTGATTGTGAGTACTCTTGAAATGGCGTTGGAACGACAATCATACACAGTTTATCAGAGCACGTCAAATAGACGTCTGCTTTTTGTACGGAATTGTTTGGATTTTCGCTACAAGCTATTTTTAATTTGCTTTACCCCTCAATTACGCATATAGTAACGATTACTTTTATCGACTGATGTGAATTTTAAAAAATTACAATCTTCCTAAAAGGGAAATTTAGCATAAAACATTTAAAAGCAGTTATTTATTTTTAATTTACTATAGGCAACCCAAACTGCACCAATTTCTTTTAATCTAATAAAATATTTGAATTTAATGTAAGTGTGGCATCGCCGCATATTTGAATGAACCAATAGGAAGTCTGCATTTTATGCTCGTGTATTTACGGAGGAGATCGTGCACATTCGGCGGAATCAGGCTGAACGTCTCGCTGCCTGCTAGCTGCCGATTCTCCTGCAGCTGTCTCCCACCAACACACTCGTAGCATTCTCGTAATACTGTAGCCGTGGCTGTTTCTCAGGTTATCTCCCACCAACCCACGTCTAACAGAGGGACGTGCGCTTGCTCGCACCTTGTGTAGAGTGCAATAGACAACTTGTGGCAATGTGCAGCACGCCGAGTTTGTGTAACCTAGCCCCTGTGCTGCGCCCGCGTGTGTGGCTGCGGTTCCCCTCAGTGCGACATCGTGCATCGTAATAGACGGTTGTGTCTCGCGTGTGTACATTCTTAAAATTTTCCTTTAGTCAAGGGTTGCGCCTGGTGCGGTTCGAAACTCACAAGCACATCGCGAACAATTGCTTGACGCCAAAAACAGTGCAACGGTTACATCACCTCGTGCAACCTCGAATTCCACGGTGCTAATCCCAGAAGGCTTTGGATACTCTGTTCTAACGTTATCCCCCATAGCAACCCAAGGTTGAGGGTTGTGCTGAACAACCACACGAAATCAAGTAGACACGTGAGTGGCGTTTTCTACAAGGGAACACCTTAGAAGACATCAAAACAGGCAAGAAAATTCTATTTTTATAACAAAAAAAATCCCTTGCATCGTCATCAAATGATGCAATTTTAATAAATAACCTGATCTGGCATCTATTCTTATTAACTTCCTTCGGTTACAGTAACACGTCGTTAGTGATGCCTAGTAGTCTTGTTACTAGCGTGTTTATGTACGTTTCGAAAGAAAGCAAACGTTTTCGCGTTCGTTTTCAATCGGCGAGCACGACTTGTGCTCTTCGAGGTCTAAGGAGGTTCGTACCAACATGCTGGTACGAACCTCCTCGGTCAAAGTAGACAGCTGCTTCGTTTTTTATTTGTATTGTAGTATTAAATTCACATTTTTAGTCTGTTTAAATTCATACGTATGAAATACCTCTTTGTTACAACGCCGACTATGTGACACGACCTAGTGTGGTACTAAATAATTACGCTGTGAATTGATCGTTACTCATGATTAATTTCATTGTTCCACCAACGCTGGACAAACGCGGCATTAACAATATATTAGGTTGTGCATGCCTGGATCCGTCTCGACGGCATTTGCTTGCACGCCCACTGTTGATTTTCGCACACGCAATTAGCATCGGTTTTCGCGCGCTCCGGTAATCTGGTATCACACATTGGTTTATCACACGTCGCCGCGCCGTTCTCTCGTGTCGTGTTGAGAGTGGTCCGGGAATATTACCGATTACGTGCGCTGATTTATAGGCTTGTTTATAAGAGTTCCTTCGTACGTGAACGTTGGAAAAATGCGTGTGTTGTGTGCAAGCTATGTATGCATTTCTTATTCTTAGTTGTGGTCAACATCTCCAAATATTGCAAGACTTGGAGGATAAAGGTCAATGCAACAAAAACTCAAGTGATCAGAGTCGGTAAGAAACTCCCCAAATTTAATACCATTAACTTCTATAACTCACAAATCAAGATACGAAAAAGGCGACATATTTAGGGATGCACTTCGCGAAAAGTGTTCAAAGAGGTATCACATTTAACAAATAGGGTGAAGAACAGGGTTGCCGTGGCCAAAGCCACTCGTTGAAAATTGTATTTTGTTCTAAGAAGAGTTCCCTTCAAGAAAACGCAAAGGGGGCGATAATAAAAACGATTCATTTAAACAATTAACATGCGGTCAAGAACTCTGAATCTCCGATCACAAGATATTACCATCGCCGATTAGTGGGACACTACGAAAAGCAATGAGGCTCGTAACAGGACTAGACTATCTAACAAGCAACAAAAAACTGAGAAAAAAGCTAATTATAAAAGACCCACAGAGGTCCAGGAAGCACTCCTTCATCTAAAGAGTGGAGTTATCGATAATTGACAGGAATACCCTGATGATACGGAACACAATCTTGTACACTTGTCATTGCAATAATGCATATATTTAACTTTCCTATCTGCCTTCTTCTTCCAAAACCAAAATAACATGATAAATGGACAAAACCATTCACGTAAAGCTTAGAATGACATTGACCATAGTCGTCAGATTCCCGAAACCACAAGAAAAAAAAAAGTTGTGGTCAAAATATTATCAGTCGGACATAGGAAGTTAGCAGGAAGTTTCTAGGAATAAGCAGATATCTAAAACGTCTTCAGTCATACCATGGGAACTTCTAAACCTGTAAACTGAGTTTTGTTGTGTCTATCTTGAAGGGAATGTCATTGAAAAAGGTCGAGTTTCAAATTTGTAAGACTCCCTGACGTTATTAAGTCTTTTCGGAATCCTTAACTGCAACTCTAGAGTAAGAATAGTTCCATGAAAATTGCACGGTAGAATAAAGTAAAATTGTAATGATAAAAAACAACTTTTCGTTATTTTTACAATCTTGATTTATTTATGTTAACTTTACACTGGTCAAAATTTAACTTGTCGTTTTCCATCTCCGATATTATTTTAAATGTACCTTGAAATTGTGCATTTCTTTGGATTGTTAGTGTGTAGACGCGACAGTAGTTGCGTGCTTTTCCTACGCTTTGCACTGCATTTCGAATAGCAAGCAATTGTATACAATTTGATCCGGACAGGTCGGGCTTTTGCAGCAGGCGCACGCCGCGAATCGCGTTGCTATGGGGATTCGCCGCCGCCGACGCGACGTGGTTGGGCGCGACTCGTTCGGCGGCGGCGGACGTGAATGACGCCGGTGGTAATAGAGTTTTGCGTGCTTTCGTGTGTTGATTCGCTCTTTTTTCGCCATTACGAAAATTTCCCAGCTGAGTAACGCGGCGCCAGCACGCAAATAGGTGACGATTTTCTGTGAATTGACTTTGAGATAGATATGTCTTGGAAGCTGTTTAATTTTACAATTTTTAAATGCATTTATCGCGGTTATGTTGCCTCGTAGAATACTGGAATATATTCTGTTAATATCTAGTGGTTTTATTAATTAACTTGGTTTATGAACGGTTTTGTCGCTTTGATGGCCTTTTATTTTATGTGGGAGTTTCTAGGAACTAATGTAGTTACAAGAAACGTTTGTTATTACGTTATAGGAAATTCCAATTAAGATAATTGTGAAATTTGTTGAAATAAAATAGGAAATTGGGGAACTTTTAGGTGCATACTGCGAATATAAAGGAAAAGATAATTGTTCTTTGTGTCAGATTAAACAAACATTTCAGAGACTTGTGTTTACCCAAGGGGTAAGTTCCCTATTCTTGTGTCTGAAGCTCAAGTTTCATATTTATACCTTGTCTAAAGACTTCCTGATGGTATTAATTCTCTTAGGACTTATTAACTGTAATTGTACCTTCTTAGGGGAGTGTGCGGACTGTCCGCCGCCGGGTTGAATAAAACATATTTAATTGTTCATCAAAGCGGCAAAAATCGCATTAATTGAAATTATTTCAATGTACGTACTTCACATGTTTAATGATGGGGAAATAGTTCTGTAATGATAACACTAGCCCCTCGAAGAATAAACAAACGTTCATGAGATTATATCCCTTTGAAAATATTTCACTATCGTAATAACGTTTCTTCAAAAAGATTTTCCATCTAAGGCAATTTCAATGTGAAAAATAGTGAACCAAGTTGGGGGAAGCATCGCATAAGGACATTTCAAGAATAATACTGGGGTGCAGAAAAATAGCTTCCGAAGGGAAGAATATTGCGATTCCTGGAAGTAATGGCGGCCAATGTACTGTGGCAAAAAGGGCGCGAGTTAAGTACCACCATGTAAACTTAAGTCGAGAGAGATTTGTAAACGAATAGACTTTCTGACAGCTGCAACTATTACTTTTTGACGAATACCGCCATTCCAGCAGTTAGTCCTAGATCTTCTTCCAAATTAAATATTCAAATTCCTGTTTGTACTCTATCAACAAATCAATAAAGACAGACTGATGTAATACACTCATTATTCAATTATTTCGCATTTGTAATTGAAGTAACTAGTGAATCTGGACAGCTGTTCCAACTATTCCGTGAGTACTAAGTGTTTCGACCTTGTGGGTATAGAAAATGAACGTCTTGCACAATCTCTGATGCAAAGGCGCTCATCTTAGGCCGCGTTCAGACAGGTTCAAGTTCACATGTAACTAATGTAACCGTTCAGGCTAATTGTAAGAATTCGGCCGTTCGTGGTTTGATCAGGACCGTTCTGCCTCGCCTCTGGATAAATGAAAATTTTCCGAAAGCCCATTAACTCGCAACACACAATGCGAATGCGGTTTGAACGCGGCTTTATACAAACTGCCTCATTCTGCATTTGACTCCTCACGACTTATTCAATTCGCACTATTCAGGAAACAATATATCCATGCATTCCATTCCATCAGTCTGCTATCGATTTAATATTGCCACATAATAACTCAATACATTTCGCAATGCGATGATCGATGGCTCGCAGGAACACGCGCGTGCGCGCATATCGAAAACCAAAGTAGACGACGCATTCAATGATATTGTCGCAGTGTGTCCGGCATCAGCGGCAACTAGGCCGTTGCGTTGTTGACGGGGACGCAACGACAAATCAATTTGCGAGTCGAGTCGAGCACTATGCCGGTTTGCAATAATCATGCGCTCAAATCCGCCGCGTGCATTATGATTCGTAAATAAACAACAATTCACTTAATTTGTAATTAAATTGGCTCTGGCAATTGGCTGAAATGTGTCAACAGCAGTTAGTTTCAATTACAGTAATTGCAATTGCGCCTGAAATTGGGTCTGCATGAAAATATCTCAAAGTGTAGACTAAACCTAACTAGAAAGAAAAATATATACGCTTGCAAATATGTTTGTTTCACCATAAAAAAAATATCGTTTGACGGTTTGCATATTTGTATTTTACGATGCGTAAAAAAATATAGTGGAGTGTCCGGGCTGTCCGACACTGATTTGGATAATTTTTTTGTAAGTGTAATACATACTAAACCTTAAGAATATATTTAGTTTTACTTTTGCATATTTGTATTTTACGGTGCGTAAAATAAAGGAAAGTGTCCGGACTGTCCGTTACCGATTTGTCTGTTTTTTCCTTTGTCTTTTTTCGAAAGATTATGTATAGTTTAATTGCCATGATAGTTGGCGAAATGTCTTTTATTTCCTTTCAAGCAGGTGGAACATACCTTTCCGTATACTTACATAGATATAATCTTAAATATGCAAAGCGTGCTCGTTGTAATTTCTCCTTATCGCCGCGTTCGCTGTCTGAAGTTGGAACACGAAACAGACTCTAAACGTACATGACATAACTGTGCGTTCGTTGAAAATGCTGTCGACGCTAAAGTGATTTTTATTGATGTCCAAGAAGCAATATCAAATTAAGGCCACATCAAACATGTACTCGATAATTTTCTTGCTGTCACAAGATAAGCGCTGGGTGGGACGACGTAAAAATTGGATGTTTGCCACTTGGTATCCGCATTGTATAACTTATGCCTAGTCGCTAGAAGATTCGAATCGCTTTCCCACCTCGTCTACAAATAGTTGCGTTTTATTTTTAACTCATCGTGCGGGTTTCGACGTTGATGAAGGCAAAAATTAAGTAGTAAAAGTTTGAAATTAAGTGCACAGCAAGCGTTTACGTTTAAAGTTGTCGATTTTATGACTTGAGCCCATGATTTTGTTTTGTAAAAAATGGATAAAGTATAAAAGAATAAAGTAAATGTTGGCTGCTGTGTTTTGCACCCACCTACACCTACTTCGTTAGAGTAAAGTTAGATTCTTGAGTAGGAAGTTTGTGAATAATAAGCACACCTCAACAGATGGTGTTTTTTCGGTTATACATATTTCAGATTTGTGCGTTTTGGGGCGTCAACATTATTGATACTTTTGATGCCAAAATATCGATACTTTCAATTTCCGATACTTTGACGCAAAGTATCAATACTTTCAAATTTCGATAGTTTTCCAAAAAGTATTGATATTTTCACAGAGTGCGCGAAGTTTGTTTTCAGAAGCAAATTACGTCCGATAAATGTAAAATAAATTTGTCGGGCGGGGCGGGTGATCATGCACATTCACGAGGACATACTCTGCGTTCACTTACTTGTACGCAGCCCGATGTATTAATAGAATTGTTTGATACGAAAATATCGGTGGCATTGGTGCGGTCCGAGCGCACAAATAAAAAAAAAATCGCCAAAAATAAACAAGACCAATGAACGGTCAAGCCTGAAATAAAATCTCGCGACGCACATCAGATAAGTGTTGAACTGTTTAGTGGTACGAAAACGATTAAAACGGAAAATATTTACTAGACTGCGAATGGTGCATCATATAAATCACCGCGCTAAACTTTTTTGTCGAGGTTTTTTAATGATTTGGTCAACCGCGTGCGTTTTTCATGTTATTGAATAATATGCTTATTGATATGTATGTATCTACATACAGGCTTATGTGTTTGTGCACTTGAGTCGCGAACGCGGAAATGAATAATCGCACAGGTTTGTACATGGTGCGCTCAATTGGCAAAGGCAACCACAATGAGAAACCATGGACATCCTCGGTCGCAATTTTTACAATTTTTACAGTAGTGTTGTTGAGATTATCGTGGAAAATATACAAATAAATATATTTGCTTGATTTTTTGTAACTTTCGTATATTTATAAAAAAGATATCCAATGATTTTCACAAAGATCAATTTACGACTAAATTTTGACTAGTCTATAGCTCATATAGTTTCCGAGATACAGCCACCCAAAGTGGAGACTTTCACATTTTTTAAACTTTGGGACCAATTTAATTCTCACAGTTTACCCCCTAGTTGTTAGATTTTAAGACCGCCCCCATAATAACTAATGGATAATTGGACATCGCTGAATAACCAAAGAGTGCAGTTTTTGGCATTTTGATATGTCCAAAATTATTCCAACCCTCCTGTGACCAGTGCTGAGAGCGTACACTTGTTAATTCGATAACGCTGAATCGTTATCGAATTAAGAGTATGCTTTTTTCTCGTTTCCCATGAGCCCATGTACAATTTAAAAGCTGAAAATAATCTTTCTTTCTCAAAATAATGAATATACTTTTCTGAAAGAAAAAATGATTCCAAATATGTAATAATATTGGGGAGTCAATTATGTCGTTCTCCAGGTATTTTCATTCTTCAGACTTCGAAATTTTTTTAGAGTTTACCCCTTACCCCTTTATTATATCGTCATACTTTTCTACCTGTTTATTCTCAGATAGATTTCAAACTATGCTATCTTATAGCGCGGAACGCGCTGATTCAGAAAATGTAATATATGGGGGTCGATTTTGTCGTTCTCGAGATATATTGAGAAATATCGAGTTTCAAAATGCAATTTTGAACCAATTTTTGACTAGCTCCGATCGGGATGAAACTCACAGAGTATTATCTTAGAAGGTTTCTGCGTGTCCTCTCAAAATATGGGGTCTATAGCTCATATAGTTAACAATTTTGTAAAACGCAATGTATTTTGTATGTGAATAATATAATTTGCATATTTTCGATAGTCCTTCATGAGCTAGCCTTGAGTGCCAGGTATCAATGGATTCGTCATTTGAACAACTAGAGAACGTGGTCATTTGGAAATAATGATTAGATTCGGTCCCGAAGTTATCCGTATTCCAATGTAATTCCAACATAAATATAATTCACATTTAGATAGAATTAGCGGATTAATAAGGAGTTATTACTCTGATACTTTATTTTCCCAGCTATTTTTCCCATTATTAATAGCGAGACTCATAACAAATACATTTCAATGAAAACAATTGTTTTTTTTTACGTATTGCTTAGAATTTACAACGTAAAATGTTTCTAATTAAGCAATTTTTTTCTGGTCCTTTTGTATGCAACAAAAGGTCATAAAAGTCTTATTGTAATTCACCGTAAATGTATTTAGCAATTTATTTTGACACAGTAAAATAAAAATTCTCGCCCACGTTTTCGTAAATTTTTGGGTTGTTAGCAACCTCACAGCGTGAATTTTCTGTTTGTTGAACCCGTGGTTTGGCTGTGAACTTGCGATCGTGATCGCATCATCTCGCATACGCTTCTTAATTTCCATGCGCTGGATTAATTTCCCTCCTCATATGACGGTCGATGGTCGTGCTTTCTGATATCATCTGCATCATTTGACATTAATTTCTAGAAGAAGTGTTTAATATCAATCTTCCGCTACGTCCTTCCAGGAATTAACCGTGATTAATCAGCAATTATCCCATCAAATCGCCGCATAGTTTTCAAAAACATATATCAGAATGCAGCTTATGTGCTTACGTGTAATTATTTAGTTTTGAAAATCGGTTGTACCAACAGGGGCCAGGCCGGGGCCTGGAGATGTGATTTGGGTTGCTAAGCGTATGTTGAGCGGTGATATTTTCGACTTCTTTTAACACGTGTTAGCTAGAAGCAGACGCATCTAAAATTCAATGAACTTTTTACGACGTTCAAGCGGTCTTTCTTTGCATGGGTTTAAAGTTATCTGCGTTAGTGAAGTGAGGACATGTCTGTAATGTTAACCAAGTAATACAACGCAGGAATGTACTTATTAATACTTCTTATGTTGGAGAAAAAAACGTACTTAGCTACGATGGACACACCTTTGCGGTGCCGCCATCAAATTTCTTCCTGTTTGGTTCAGCGGTATGCATTTGAGGAAAGTTTATGAGAACGATTGTGTTCCAAAGGCGTTTCTGTTGATTTTTATTAGTTTTTAAATTTACTACTGGTTTTCGTTTTGAACGAATAGGTAAGAAAAAGGGATTCGTTTTATTATAGGCGGTTCTTTTAGTTATTTTTGTAATAACTGTTCATTAATTTTTTGTATTGCGTGTCTAAAGGTACCCTTTTTTGAAAATGAGTATTTCTTTACTGACATTTTTATATTTTACCACAAAATCTGGAATAAGTTTGAATTCGAAATATGTGCCTGCCTATAATTGTGACTTTCATGGAGAGTGTATCAATTGTTCGTCATGGAATTGAATGAAAAATTTTGTACGTGTACAAAAATTGTGTACCGATACGGCGAGCGAATATTGGTGTTAAAGCAATATTTTTTTAAAATTAATCCTGGACGGTTAGACGTCACTAGCACTGCGACTAGGTTTGATCTATTGTGCATTAAAGCAATATATACCAAACTTTGATTTTTTGTACAAAAATGTTCATTCAATTCTAGATTTTCAGATTTTGAAAATTTTTAATACTACCCCTTGACGAAATTTCATTATATCGCCATAATTTTCTATCTGTTTATTCTCGGATAGATCTCAAACTATACTATCTTATAGAGCGGAACGCGCTGATTCAGAAATTGTCATATTATATGGGGGTCGATTTTGTCGAGATATATTGAAAAATATACTGTTTCAAAATGCAATTTTGGACCAATTTTTGACTAGCTCCGATCTCAGATGGTTTCTCATGGTGTCCTCACAAAATATGGGGTCTATAGCTCATATAGTTTCCGAGCTATTTTGAATTTTCAGATTTTAATTATTTTTTTAATACTCACCCCTTGACAAAATTTCACTATAAAAATTGTATACCGATATGTCGAACGAATGTTGCTGTTAAAGCAATATATACCAAACTTTTATATTTTGTATAAAAATGTTCATTCAATTCCATGACGGACAATTGAGACACTCTCCTTGTTAGACTTCTAGTTATATATTTTGTCCCAAGCAGGATAATCGACTAGATAGCGTATGTTTCGGGTTATCGAGAACACTAGGGTATTTTTGATTTCCTCAATGACAAAAAGTATAAATACTGCTCTTTTGTAGAAATTATATGGGAAATAAGTGAACGTCCTGTTACATATCTAAATCAATTTCCCATTACTCCATTATTGCAAGAAATACTATGTCGTTATCGGCTTTTATATGTAGAAACTTAATATATTCTTCCAACTAATAAGACAATTTTTCAACGTAATAAACTATGTAATAAACTAAGATCGTCTCTTCGTTTTGTTGAATCTCTATGAAGCCCCACTTTCAAAGCAAACCCGTAAAGCACATGCGTGGACGTTACGAGAGCACTCGCGCACACCACGACGAAGAGAATCACGCCAAACACAATGGGCTTTATGTGTCACACGTCGCGCTAAAATATGCGCGCTTGCAGGCAGGCAGGCCTCTGTAGTGTCAATGTCGCAGTTTTATCGTTATTATTGCTCACGAACCACACGGCACTACGGCGATGTCACCGTGCTCAAAACTCCCCAACAGCTCCCAGCGTGTATATCGACTCTTTCACCATGTCGCCAAACAAGCAAAGAAAGCTAGAAAAGCGACACGAAGCTAACTGCTTGGTTGACCCAGGCTTCACCGGAGGAAAAAGTCGCACGCCCAACTATTTTGCCTTCTGCACGCTCACGGCAACTAACGCACAGACCCAGTAAGCACAGACGCGTAATTAAAGCCGTTAATTTCCCGACTAACAATGCATCGATCAAATAATGCTGCATACGGCCGGGTAGGTGTGTGCATTGGCAATTTATTCCATTTACCGCCAATGTCTGGTTGGGATAATAGCGACGATTTTCTATACGTTAACTGCACGCGATCATATTTTATGTGCGCTTTATGAATATATTACTGTATTGCCATTGAAATAAATTGCTTTCGGTTTGTTGTAGTTTATACTGCGGCTTATACACTTTTTTAATATTATAAATGGGTTGTATGTGGAGGCATCTTTGACAAAAGACATATGTTTATAACTTTATTGTAAGCAAATAAGGCACTGTTTGCCCACTCACAATCGTTTGGTTTGACTAAATTTTGTTGCACAATAGTTTTTAGTATAGTTGTGAGTCAAATATATTCTAAACTTCGGTAAATTTCAAATCAAAATTTCACTATTTCGTCATATTTTTCTATCTATTTATTCTCAGATAGATCTCAAACTATGTCATCTTATAGACCGGAACGCGCTGATTCAGAAATTGTCATAATATATGGGGGTCGATTTTGTCGTTCCCGTGTTATTTTGAAAAATATCCACTTTCAAAATGCAATTTTGGATCAATTTTTGACTAGTCCCGATCGGGATGAAACTAACAGAGTATTATCTCAAATGGTTTATATGTGTTTTCTCAAAATATAGGCTCTATAACTCATATAGTTTCCGAAATATTTAGATTTTTCAAATTGACGAAATTTCACTATTTCGTCATATTTTCTATCGATTTTGTCGTTCTCGTGTTATTTTGAAAAATCATTTTTAAAATGCAATTTTGGACGAATTTATAAAAATTCTACACCGCGGCAATAAGGGCCACAAACGTTCTCGAAGCAATTTACATTCGCGAATCCCTTAGAAAAAACCCAGACCAGATACTAAATAACCAAATCGAACTCCCAGTGAACACCCCACTCACCCGCGCAATAGTATAAAAAGAATTGTAACTTCAGCGGATACAGTTCCCGAAGATGTCGGAAGATGAAATGTACATTGTACGTTATTAATAAAACGTTCTCATAAAACATTTTTCAAAATCATTTTTTGTGTTTGTCCAAGATAATATTAAATTTTGTTGCACAATAGTTTGTAGTATACTTGTGAGTCAAATATATTCTAAACTTCGATAAATTTCAAATCAAAACGAAATATCTATCAACCTGTGAAAAGAATAACAGCCTAATTATAGCAGTCTCGATTTGGACAAGTTCAGATTAGCGGTCATTATAGAATAAGTATGGCATCTTACCTGTACTTGAATGTAAAGTGTCGGTGCGGTTTTACTTCAATATAAAAATGCGTGCATAGTTACTCTTATACGTTTCTAATCTCCGAAACGGGAACATCTAATAAGTGGTTTTTAATTTTTGTTTATTGCGTAAAATTGATGGGTTGTATACCAATCTAGCAAGGTGTGGTTACTCATCGACGCTTTTGAAATAGTGGCATGTTCAATTGCTGATAATTCCAATTTAAAAAAATTCAAGATTGCTTAATTGCTTCCTGAAACTTGTTGTAGGTTAGACAAGTGTCTAGTTTTATCTCTCAACGAAATTTCAAAATTCAATTAACAACTTTCATTGATAGTCAGCCTCGTGCATGCATGTACGTACGTCTGCGTTGTTATTGATTTAACCTAGTTGTTTTGTACTCTCAGGGTAACTAGGTGTATGCACGTGAAGAACACACCTTTATGATTGTTTTATAAAAACTAAAATTTCATGGTTTACACTCGAAGAAAGTTGATCAAAGCGTGCCGAATGATCATAAAACTGGAATTTCTACAATATTCTAAAACTATTTGAAGACATTTCATTGTATTGTCATAATTTTCCATCTATTTATTCTCAGATAGATCTCAAACTATGTCATCTTATAGAGCGGAACGCGCTGATTCGGAAAATGTCATAATATATGGGGGTCGATTTTGTCGTTCTCGAGTTATTTTGAAAAATATCCAGTTTCAAAATGCAATTTTGGATCAACTTTTGACTAGCCCCGATCGGAATGAAATTGACAGAGTATTATCTCAGATTGTTTATGCGAGTTTTCTGGAAATATGGGCTTTATAGCTCATATAGTTTCCGAGATATTTTGATTTTTCAGATTTTGAAAATTTTTTAATGGTCACCCATTGACGAAATTTCACTATTTCGTCATATTTTTTTATCTATTTGTTCTCAGATAGATCTCAAACTATGTCATCTTATAGAGCGGAACGCGCTGATTCAGAAAGTATCATAATATATGGGGGTCGATTTTGTCGTTCCCGAGTTATTTTGAAAAATATCCAGTTTCAAAATGCAATTTTGGACCAAATTTTGACTAGCCCCGATCGTGATGAAACTAACAGAGTATTCTCTTAGATTGTTTATATGTGTTATCTCAAAATATGGGTTCTATAGCTTATATAGTTTCCGAGATATTTTGATTTTTCAGATTTTGAAAATTTTTTAATGGTCACCCATTGACGAAATTTCACTATTTCGTCATATTTTTCTATCTATTTGTTCTCAGATAGATCTC